>SKCR01017368.1:0-44541 GCA_019454045.1 Zanthoxylum bungeanum | reverse complement strand
AAAACAAACCATGGTTTAATGGCATCTTCTCTCTACACCACATATTTCAAAAAGCTAACTTGACCAAAGTTAAAAAATTAATCTCACCTACTTAGTCAACTCAGTCACAATCAAATGATTTAGTTACTTTAACAAAAATATTCAATTGCATTAACTAAAGTTACTTTAATTAATTAAAACCTTTATTTGTATAAACCAAGTAATTAATTTTGTAAATTAATTTAACAATTAAATTAATTTACTAATTAATTACTAATTTAATGTAAATCAAATTTACATCTATTATACAATAAACTTATATCAACTCTTGATATAAAATTAATTAATTCAATTTATCTCATGAATATCGGATCAAACAATTTAATCCTTAAAACCCAAAAAAATACTTTGTCAACATTTGACGAAAAGTCGGCCTAGTGCTCAACGAGTAAACTTAATATAATGGAACTCTCTAGGCTCACGTTCGGTTGTTACTTATATATATACATATATATCTCATATATTCGTACACATATTCATAAAGGCCTGCGACCTATAAATCATGACTAAAAACAACACGACACGTCGAACCATACAAGTCGAGGTTAAAACGTTAATGTATAATCCCTTCGTCATTACCTTCTCCAATCGAGTAAGGTTATAGTTTTTACTGTCAAAACCTTATTTACTTAATATATAATAACTTTTCACAATCATATTCCATTAATAAATAATATATGCAAAACTCTTTTCAATATTATTTATAATGTTAAAGAAATAATTTCTTCAACGAACTTTTGGCCAAAAGATTTCTGGAATATACTCTGAAAAATTTCTGGAAACATAATCCAACCATATGGACTGACGAATCCTCATATTAACACACACCGATCTTCGTGAGCATCGGTCTATACCTAACAGTCATCCAGAGGTTAGACCATAAAAGGACTCTGACATGCATAGTATCAGGCACATATGATCCCTCGCAAGACCACCGTGGTGTCTCAAGTAAAAGGACCACAATAACTACTCAACTCGAAAAGACAACTATTGAAAGTTTTATGGAATATCTATTAGTCATCTTTTATGAGTTTGTTCGATATTTATTCCACTAATGAATATATGAATTTCTATATGAACTTCCACTAAGCTGACAGTCTGTTGAGACAAACCATATATCCATTACATATATAGACAATGCGCTAGTCTTACTAATATAATGACCGACCCATGTCAATATATCTAGACCAGGAATAATTTATATTCGAGAGAATGCATGATATTTCTCAACACCATTTGCAACTCTTGCAACTATATTACCATATGTTGTAACTCTCGGGTCTTTACTAATTTCATATAAGGTTCCGAGTGAAACTCGAAATCTCTAACTCTTAGAGTAATCTAACACTTAGATTTACAATATATAAATAAAAGTAAGAAATTACCATACAAATAAATAAATAATCATGATAAAGAAAATATTACATTGCATAAAAATAAATATTCATACAAAAAGTGAATGGTGCTCGATCACCATTTCCAACACAAGCGTCTACATCTGAATGGTTATCGTGGTCCTTGTTCTGATACTCTGTATCCTGGTAGAGTTTATTACTCATGTATGGTGGGTATGAGATAGGCTCCGACATGACAGTTCCCTTAACCGGTATCACTGAAGGCTGAGAATCTATGTAGTTTAGTGCCATACTTATATTGGGTTTCTTGGGGTATGGTAATTTATCATCTCTACTTACGTCTTTCTTTTACTTACTTACTTACGAGCCTGGGTTTGGGGTCTAAAATCTTTTCCTCCTCATTGGCATCTTTTATTTATTGAAACTCTTACTTCAATTTCTGATTTATTGTTTCTTTTATCTTCCTGTCTATTCTTCTTTACTCGGGGAACTCGCTACCTCTACGAGGTACTCAAGAACTATAGGGTCTGCTTGGAAAAATTTTCTGAGTAGGAAGGGAATCTTGCTTGGAAGAAAGGAACTTTACTTGAATCTACTCGGCATTTTACTCTTGCTTAGGTTTGCTATATTCTATTTTACTACAAATTCTGGTGTTATCCTTTACTATCTAACTATGTATCTCTGTTTCCTACTACTACCTGGTTACTTTAATCATCTGTATGTCCTCTTTTACTTTTCTTATAGATTTCTCTTTCCACTCCATTGACTCATAGTTTGTCTGTACTTCTGGTAATAAGCCAGGATAATTATAAGAGAATTTTCAACTTGGATCTAGAGTATAGTTGTTTTCATAAGGAATACTATTCGAATAGTCTTGGAAAGCTTACTAACCTGTCTATATGGCTTGAGGACGTACCTGAGGATCAAATATTGGAGAGGTAATGCCCTGTATACTAGTATCCCGGGCATACTATATATAAAAGGCCCCAACACTCTACCCACTGCAGTCACTGACTCCCTAAACCATGCTCTGATACCTCTTTGTAACATCCTCGATCCGGGAGATGTTACCAGCATGGAATAGGTCGTACTATCCCATTGAGCCTCTGACTTTCTAGCTATGAACCACTAATACTATTTCCTCAATTAAAATCTCATGTATGAGACCGTTGCCCAAACTTGACAACATGAAATGCAAACTCAATATTAATAACAGTATACTCAATAACATTTGCTTTATAACTTTGTTGATATATATTTTAACCTTATACAACGACCAACACAATATTAATTATTGATACATGACTTCTTTCTGACTCTAACTGAGCTCTTTCTCTCTCTGACTTGACCTGATGGACTCAATATCCTAGTGACTGATATCAATATCCATCCTCCTGAGCTCATCCTACATGAACCTGCAAAAAAAAAACACTACGAGTGAGGGGGTAGATCGTTTGAACGATCTAAGTGAGTGGACAATTTTTGAAATGAAAACTGAAATAAATTAAAAAACTCATGTTTTAAAGATCAACTTGAATCTTTTCCGAAAATTTTCATTTCTAGAAAACTTCTCTATGGAATCTATTTCTGAAATCTGCTTTAGAAAATTTGGTTCTAAAAACCTGTATCTGAAAGATCGATTCTGAAAACTATTTCTGAAATATTTGTTTCTGAAAATTATTTCTAAAAACTGATCTCTAAATACTATTTTCTAACGACATGTTATATGTCTCTAAAAACTTAAGGTATGAGGGTGTTACGTATTGTCGTCCCCCCATACGCCTAACTAGAGCCAGGAGTGCAAATCCATGACATTGGGACATTACGTATCGCCGTCCCCCAAAACATGCCACTACCTGTCCCTGAAACTAGTGGTCTTGGGGTGTTACGTATCGTCGTTCCCCAAGCCACTGAACTAGAACTGGGGGTGCAGATCTATGCTACCTTCCAAGCTCTGAATCTGGGACTATGGGCATTGGTCATCCCTAATCCTGAACTAGGATCTGAGGGCGTTACATATCACCGTCCCCCCAGTCATCTACATGTGCACATGTCATCCGTCAATTTCATGTATGTACCAAGTTACATTTTGAGGTGGGTTTTTCTCTCATTCTTCGAAAACATAAAACCATGCTTTGAAAATATCTCTTTCTAAAACGTCTCTTAAAACATGATCTTTCATGAAATAACTGTAATAAAAATCAACTAATGCCCTCGATAAGTCTGATATGAAAAATACATAATGAAAATCAACTTAAAAGGAAGGTGTCCACTCACTAGTTTGAAATTTAACTGGTGTTATGCCACTCGTCGAAGAGAATTATGGTTCTTGTGATGATCTATAATGGAGAAACTCAATTAGAATATAAGTCGTGGAATATGCTTCAGAACTAGGTTAAATTTATCCATTTGAACACTTGTTATCACTTCAAGGCGTATGATATCTATATTATGATATAATGTATGTATGCGAGCTGATACGAGACCTTTAGGGTGGCCTCTAACACGTTAGGGTGAAATTGAGACGGACTAAAACTGATTTGGGAAGGTTTTGGGTCACATATCACGACGCAAAGCCTTACGTATTGCGACGCTCAAAATTCCAGAAACAAATTCCTGCAAATTTCCAGTGCAGGTCGCGACGCAAGTCCTTGCGCGTCGTGACACATATAATCCAGTAGCTATTCTGTAAAAATCCCCAGTGCGCGTCGTGACGCTAGCCCTTTTACGTCGCGCGCAGGCTTATTTTCCAGGATTCTAAACTTGCTTTCTAAGGTTTATCTTGCCCCAAATGCATCACCAACACTTCTATATCAAAATTATTACACATACCAATTCATTAAACTTCAACTTCATATATTCTATTCCAAATTAACATCCTGAAACAAATTTTTAATCTATTTGTTCTACTTTTAACTCAACACTTAGAATTTTCAAATATTGGATAATTCTTGATACAATTCATTTCCATACTCATTAACCTCTTAAATGCATTCCCTAATATGCTATAATCATGCATATAACATCATATCATCAAAATTTATCAATATAAGATTTGGGTCAAAATGACCTTACCTTAAATCACTTAATTCCCATCACCATTCAAGTCTTCAATACTTGTTTTTCTTCTTTCAAGCTTGTGGGGAGTGGTATTTGTCTATTCCTTCTTCCTTCTTCTTCTTTCTCATCTATTTTTCTTCTACTTTCTCCTTCTTTATTTCTTCTTATTTCTCTTCTATGTTTCATTCTTCTTTCTATTTTCTAATTTTGTGAAATATTGAATAGTACCCCCTTTTTATACTAAGGTTTTTTTGAAATTGGTAAAAGTAGAGAAGAGTTTAGAAATTTATAGAAACTTTGAGAATTCACTAGAATGACCCTCGGGTATTATTCATCTGCATTTATGATATGCATTTTCATGAATTTGGAAAAATGTTTAACACCAAAGTTATAGGTCTCGATCTCAGCTTTCCGACGATATAAAATTCATAAAAATCGGAGTTCATATGAGAAAGTTATGGCCCAAATACCATGGGCTGTTCGAAGTGAAACATCGTACAATCTCGTATCGGAACTTCGAGGATTATCGATTTTCCCCAAGGTCACTTCATGAGTGTATAAGTGTTCAACATAATTTATATTACGTGACACTCGTCTCGTGATGTAATGTAGTCGGGTTTTCTGGTCGTTACAAGAATGTAGCCCAGCCCCGAGCCAAACTGATAAAGAGGCATTTGGGGAAAGACTCTGACCACAAGCCATCTATGTACTATAAGGGGTTTATGTATCCATATGAGTAAGTCACGATTCTTAAGAATTTAGCCAAAGCCTATCACCTAGGGTGGATCACATATATCAGAAATGGTGTTATGATTAGTTGTAAAGAATCGTGGACATGTCAACATTAGATATGTGCCTCAGAAACTTGACGGTGTAATCTATATTTCCTAAGCACAACTCGGATAGCCTACGACAAAGAGATTATTAAACATATATGATGACATCGACTTGTATAGTTCAGAAAGGTCGTTTGTGTTCTTCGCGAATTTAGAGGTGGCCGAATTGCATACGTATAAGCTAGGATTATATGACGAACGTGTCTGGACTTAGAGAGTCCCACAATATGAAGTGTACTCTTTGAGCACTTGGGTAGTCGATAATATTTTATAATAATTAATAATTGATATTATAATTATCAATTAAAATAATTGTGTAATTGGATAATATTAATTATTTACTTTGACCCAATTAGATTAATTGGATTAATCCAAAATCACACAAGGGCTTTGTTGTAATTTCATAAATATCTCTACCATTCGAAGATATTTTGATAATTACAAATATGTAATAGTAGATGTATTTGGCTTGATTTAATTGGATTAAATCAAAGTGTAAACATATAACTAATCCATTAATTAAATTTTGACTTGATTTAATTGGATTAAATCAAAGTGGTAGACAAATGTGATTAGTCGCATCTAATTATACATATTTGGACAAATTAGATTTGTTGGGATTTTTAACGGTATAATCGGGTAACGCAGCGGAACGCGAAAAATCAAAATTTTCCGATTTAAATTATTTTTCTTGGGTAATTAAAATAAAATAATCTATTATAATTACTCAATACTAAAAAATTCAGTTTTTACCCAAAAATCCAGAATTTCTCTAAATTACCGTGAGACCCCAAAAGTTTACATTTTGATCATTTTAGTCCTAATTTGTCAAATACAAGATTAGGTGATTTCCAATCACTTCCAAAATGATTTATACATCTCATATACATCAAAATACAACTCATACATAAAATCCCTAATTTTACCCAAATTGCCGAGAGCACCCAAAATTCTTGATTTTGATTATTTTGGTCTTAGTTTGTCAAATACAAGCTTAGATAATTTCCAATCACAACCAAAATAATTTGTGCATCTCATATACATCAAAATACAACACATATATGAAAAGCCCTAATTTTGGTTAAGGCAAAAAATCCTAATTTTTCAATTAATCAAATTAACTAAAATTAATTCAATACAACACTTTAATCTAATCTCTATAGCACCAAACAAGTCTCACCATTTTGAAACAACTCAAGAATAAATTTAGGTCATCATTGAGTGGCCTAACAACTCTAGAATGGAAACCAAGTCATCTAATGATAAAAAGATGTGCTTATACACCATTTATAAGATTACATTGATTACATACATGCATACATCTTTCATTCAAGCTTACTTATTATTACAAAATCAAGAGAGTAGAAAAAAATGCAGACATCATATGTTGTATCTAAGAACAATAGAAATATTTTTATATTTAAGGAAAAGTTGAAATTACTAATCTTCAAGTTTCCTTTGATGTTCTTCTTAACCCCCTCTTTTTCTCTCAACTTTTTCTTTTGTAATATTTGGAGGCTTAACCTAATGGAAGCAAATGAAAAATAAAACCCTTATATATGTTTAGGGTTTGGTCGAATTTGATAGGAAAAGGAAAATAGATATTTTGTAATTTTTAACAATTAAAGAAGTCAAAATCAATTTGATAACCATTTTCTTTAAATGTAAAAAGTCAAACATTTACACATAATCATTTCCTAACTAAAATATCACCTTGGATATTTTTTTAATTTCAATTACTTTAATTATTTAACAATTAAATAATTAAATAATTACTTAAATATAAATATCTAAATATATGTATTATATTTACTTTAAATAATTCAAATACATATATTAATGATATATGTCAAATATCATAATTTGACAATTAATTATTAATAAAATCATATATTAAATACAAACACGTATTAATTAGGAAATGACTGAAAAACCCTTATGCATGTATCTTTTCGTTTAACCGTTAAACGATTTATAAATAATCAATATTATTCACAATTATTGCCCTAGTACTCTACGAGTATATTTCATTATATGAGACTCTCTAAGTTTAGGCATATCTGTCACGAAATCCAATTTCGTGTCCATAATTTACCCACCCGTAAATTATAACAACCACAGATAAAGTCGTTGAACTATACAGGTCACGGTCATTGCATACGTATAATCCTTTTGTCACAGGTATCCGGATTATTCCAAAGATATAGATATTAACGTCAAATCTCTATAGGTATAATCCCGTCGACGTTTCTATTAGCAATATCTTAATAACACTTAGAACTCACTTCTACAGTGTACCACATGCCCATGGATTTAACAGATTGCTAATCCCATGTTGAATACTTATGCTATGTACACAGACTTGAAGGATCCTTTCTTGACACACACATGATATCCTGAGGATCAGTCCACACCCAACGAACAGGCGGAGGTCTAACCTAAAAAGGTCGGTGACATGACTACCATCAAAGTTTGGAGGATATCTCATATATCCACAGTGGTATCTCAGTCAAAGAATCACTATGCTACTCAACCCGAAAAGATTCTTATTGACGTCGGTGTACCATCTATTAAGAATCTTTGGTGAGTCGTTCAGTTTTTATCCAATATAAATACCTACATATCTATACGAGTCTCTAAGACTCATGGTTCACTGAGTAACCATTGAAATCCAATATTCCAATATATGACACGTACCGGTCTCTGCGGGTTTACTTACTGACAAAGTAATATAAATCTTGATCATGAACAGTTTAAGAAATGCTACTATTATGATACAACTCAATGTTAGTTGCGACGCTTTTACAACTGTATCATAACTAATCATTCTAAAGTCAATTACGTCTTTACCATATAAAGAAGAAGTTTGTATTAAAGAAACTGTTCATTTTTATAACATCCCCGATCTAGTAGATGCTATCGGTAGGGAATAGGCCGTACTATTCCCCTGAGCCTCTGTCATTTTGACTATAAATTCCACTGTTTGTTCCTTTCACAATCAGAATCCTATTATTGGAACAAAAGCCCAAGATTCAACAATATAGAAAATAAGTTCATAATTAATTGTTGGATACTTATTAATACTTCTTTTCTTACAATGACTACACATAATCCAAATACTCATACATGACTTCTATTTAACCCTGACTCTATCTCTGATTCAAACTGGTGGACTTCAACCCTAGTGACTGCATCAGTACCCATCCTCCCGAGCTCATCCTCCGAGAAAACCTGCAACCATAGAAAATAGGGAGTGGGGGTTAGATCGTCGTACGATCTAAGTGAGTGGACGCAAAATTGAGAAATAAAACTGATATAAAAGCATTTGGTTCTAAAACCAAAACTTCAGAAGTAACATATGTGAAACTATTTTTCTGAAAACTTCACTTGAAATCTCTTTTTTAAAACTTCTCTTCCTGAAATCTGCTTTCTAAAAATCGTTTCTCAAATCTGATATTTGAAAACTGTTTCTGGAAATCTGGTATCTAAAAACTGATCTATATCTGAAAAACTTGAAGTATGAGGGTGTTACGTATCACCGTCCCCCCATACGCCTAACTAGAGCCAGAAGTGCAAAACCATGACTTTGGGGCGTTACGTATCGCCCGTTGGACAATTATGACCCATAGCATCACTATTTGTACAAAACATGATGTTGTTGTACAAATTATTTATGCGATAAAGGAAATTGCTCTTTTATCATTTGTAATTGGATTACTCGGATATATAAATGATAAAAGTCCTTATGATTAGTTCCGGATTAATAAGATATGAGACAATATTAATCCACAAAGGCTTAATCATTAAATATCCCTAGTCGTAGTATTATCGAGACTGGACATCGATAATGGGGAAGAGGCTAGTATTACACTTGTGCTTGTTATGGAAGCGTAACGACATAGTTCTCATATATTTGGGTATTGGATACTCATGCAAGTGTAATATGAGGTTCTATTTTCTGATGGTACGGAAACAGCTTCGCTCTGGATAGACCCCTCGGAATCTCATTGGTAGTATGACTATGTGTCTATGGGAATCCGAATCAGGGTAGGTGTATTTGGTCTTAACCTGAGACTTGCATCACTAATACTTGCGACAATCAATATACTTTGGTTTTGGTCGTCCAGGGCTTTAACAAGTTTTGTGTACGCCTCTTCTGGGTATACTGAGAATCGTAGTGTATTGGGTGTGATGTCAAGAAGTAAATATTACTTCAGTCATATGGAGATGATGATCATGCAGGGATATAGAACTGGTACTCTAAGTGCTATAGCCATCGGGGAGTATGACTAGGTCATGACTTTCCGATCATAAAGAGACTAGTTGCTAGTGATCCGATATATGCTTCGTATGAGGTAGACACAACTCCAGCCCCAGGCCTAGCATGTGACATCCGATTCTGGATCGTAATACGCAATACTACGTATACTACGCCTGACAAAGAACTTGTATTCGTAGAAGAATATTTCTGGAGAATTAGGTAGGCACGGTGCTTTGCTAGAAGCCAACCATGTCTTGTAAATCAGTAAGTGCGTGGTACCGGGTACGCACGTGTTTGGATAGTCCGATGACCGTATTTACTGCCAACATATCCAGGGATCTCTTGGTCGCATCCCAAAGATTCACCGATGATGTTTGAATCGAACAAAATTAATCTGGGATTAATTATCAAGAGAGAAAGTTAATATGAGATTAATTACGGTAATAATTAATCTGGGATTAATTATCAGAGAAAGAATTAATCTGGGATTAATTGCGTCGAGAATTATCTAGGATTAAATTCGTCGAGAGGAGAGAACGCGATTAATTTTGAATTAATCGGCAAAGTAAATTTAATGGTGAAATTGGATTTTACTATTTAATTTATTTAATTGGGCTAAAATAATATATTAGATATATTAAATGAAATCGGATTTCAAAGGGGAATTAAATTGGATTTTAATTTCAGCGAATGAATTAATTTGGAATTAATTCGCGAGCGACTTCCATAATAATTTTACTAGGTATTATTATTTAATTAAATTGGATTTAATTATGCCGTGACGGAAAATTCGTTTAATCGGATTAAACGAACCCGAGCCCGAAGTGTGTTGTATAAGTAATTTGAATTAGAATTCAAAAGTGGTGGGACCCACTCACTTATATCAACTAGTCAATTTTTGATGAAAGTTGTTGGGATATTGAATTGGATTTTACTAACCCATCAAACCTACCAACAAAAATTAATAATTAATGAATTTTTGAAAATCATTTTTATTATTCTCTCTCTCGGTTTGAATGCATGGCCATTAATCATCATTATTTTGCTTTTGTTTTTTTGGCTAAAAAGGCCACTGCCTCTGTTTTGAAAAGAGATTGGCCGAAAGCCATTTTTGGTTTTTTGCTTTGGAAGTAAATGGCCAAATAAAGAAAAAGCAGAATGGCTCTCTGTTTTGAACATTGGCAAAATAAAAAGGAGAATGGCTTCTGATCAGCTTGGCCGAAAGGAACAAAGAGAATGGCCTCTGATTTTTTTGAAGAATCGGCCGAATGGGCATTGCAAACTGCTTTGGCCGAATGGCCTTGTTCCAAAAGGAGTCGTTTACTCCTCTATCTCCATAGGGAAAATTTGCTTCTCCTTGGGAGATCAAATTTGTTCCATTTGTTCTTGCTAGAACATATGGGAGTCAAATGATGGTGATAGAGATACTCACCCATGAGCTTGGAAGCTTCAACATCCATGAAAATTTTGAACTCAAGCCGATCAATGTAAGTCCTCTGCAACTTATTTTTGATTTTATTCACACACGAATCACGCTTAGAGATCCCGTGGCATGTCTAGGACACTTACAATGGTCTCAGAGCGAAATCTAAGCATGATTTAATTTCTAGGGTTTATAGACTTTATTTAGAGATTTTTGCTTGGAGCTTGTAAATGCCTAAATTGGTTGTTTGGACTTGGTTGGATGATGATGACTTGGAGTTATGCATCTTTGATTTTGTGAAAAATTGATAGGATTAATTTTCCCCAAAATATACCCTTGGCCGAATGTATGCCATAGGTGATTCATGGTGATTTTTGAAAATTTAACAATTGGATATGTTAATTACATGAAATGAATATTAATTGTTGGTTTAATTGGATTGAAATCGGAATTGAATATTATTTCATGATGATTTCCGTGAATGAAGCATGTTGGAATGGATTGATTTTGCCCCGATTTTGTGTTGGACATGAATTTGGGAATTAGACATGATTAATTGAATTAATTAGTGTTTTGGAAGCATTAGATTAATTAATTAATTATGGTAATTACACTTGAATTGAATTAATTTGTAATTTGGAATAATAAGTTAATTTAATTTATTGTATTTGGGCTTAATGGGCTTGGTTGGGCCAAGTTTGGTTTAGGATAATTGGTTGGATCCAATTGGGCCTAAAACCATTTCCATAAAGTCCAAATATGATAATTGGGCCTTTAAAAATTTAATTGGGCCTAATGGGCCTAAATTGATTTTTGGCATAGGGTGATTCCTAATTGGGCCTTGGCATCTTGGGTTTGACCCATAATTGCCAAAGCCCATGCCTAAAGAATTAATTAAAAGCCCATTGGACTTTAATTGAATATTATTAGATACTAATTGGGCCTTTGAGACCAATATAGATTGGATTTGGAATCCAAGTCTAAAAGGCACTATTAAAAGTGTAATTATTTAATTTGGAATTAAATATGAATTAGTATTAAATATAATTTAAATTGGATTTAAAATTGTAGTTCGATATAATTCAAGAATACGTACTTTGAGTATTTATTCTTAAACGAGTTTGACTCGCGCAAATCAAATCGTTGTTTGAACATTGGATGGTCATTAATTCAAAGATTAATTAATTGGATTAGATTGATTGAATAACATGCTTTGTGTGAATACTTGGATGTATGTATGAATAATGTATATTGGATGGATATTAGATGGGTGAGGGCAATTTTGGAAATTATTGTAATAAATTTAGAATTTATTAAATTGGACCTGCGTGTCCAGCCTATTACCTCTTTTCTCATTGTATTTATATTCTTACCAATTCCCCTCAATGTAAATGAGGTTTCTTTAGAAGTATTATGTAATTGGGTAGAAGTAAGAATAGTGCTAGCGGAAGAGAAGAAAAAGAGAGATTTGTTCTAGGAACAAAATGTATCATATATCCATCCGCATATTATTATTATTTATTTCGCGCCTTATTATTCTTTTAGAATGCATGCTTAAGGGTGTATGATGAGACCTAATTAAAGACAATAAATTGCTTGCCAAATCGCGACAAAAACCCTCATTTTATATTAAGCGTTTTTCCTTCCATTGAGTGATTCTCTCTCAAGATCGAAGATTGGCATTGGTTTGTTGGCCAAAGTCAAGACCTTTGTCCATCGCGGATGTGTTTGAATCACGATAGCTTTGTTCCATATCGTACGTCTTGGGCAAGTTGTGATTTTTTGGCCAAAGTCAAGGTCATTTCTTGTTCATCGACCTCGATTATGAAGCTTTCCCATTGTCAATGGGTCGCGATTAACTAGAATCATTAAGCTTGTTGAGCCAAAGCCAATGCTTAGTTGATTTAGAGGAAAAAAAGTTAGGAAATATATTGGATATATTGGCATATATTGGATATATATTTCAGACTTGGAGGTCCACCTACTGGATCTAGGAATTGGATGAGATCCAATTGATCTTAGAGATCTACCTAGTTAAGTTTCATACAACTTGTTGGCCAAAGTCAAGGTTGTGTGTTATTTAACGGCATCCTAGCCCACTAGAAAACTAGGTTTCTCGAGTACTCCACAGAGGGTTAGAGGCTCGCCGAAAAATAGTGGAGGCAAGTATTAAATTTGCAATTTCGTTTAGATACTTGCCAATACACGCTCATTTCATTTTTCGTCATTAATTATTTATAAATATATTAGTTGGACTAATATTTAATTGTTATTTTAATTTTAACAGTTGGACTGTATTCAAACTACTTCATTTGTAGTTGGTTATATAATTGGATTATAGTAATCAATACATTTGAATGTAACCGATCAATTATAGTTGATTATATAGTTAGAATATAGTAATCATTATATTTGATTGTACCTGAAATCGTTGATTGGATAGTTGGACTATAGCAATCAAGATGACTGAAAGATTAGAGTCAAAAGACATAATCCTGGGGAAAATATCTTTAAACGGCTTTAATTTTCAGATTGGGAATAGAACCTCACGATAGTCTTGGGAGCTGAGAAGTTATTCTATTTGATAGAGAAACCTCTTGAGCATGAGCCCGTAGTTGAGCGTATAGTAGAGCATGAGCTTAGGAAGACTCATTGTGATGATAACTTTAGTGCTCAATCCGTTATGCACAGCCAGAGCTTTTTAAAAGGACATATCCAAAGTTGTCTGCCTAAATTGTGGCAAACGGGCTCACTAGAAGTGTGACTGCAGTATGGACAAGGCAGACATGAAGGAAATGAAGATGAGACTAGGCTCCGGCTTCATGGATGTTTGTTATAAACATGTCCACTACCAGTTTTAAAATTGGATTTTAATAATGGATGTGAAAAATAGATAAATATGTACTGATGTACAGAATCTGCTGATTAGCAGGAGACTGACTTCAGATGAGATCAAACTACAAGTCGGAAACAGGACGAGAGTCGTTGTTTTGGCCGTAGGAACCTAAGTTTTGGAACTGCCTTTTCGGCATGTACTTAAATTAGGAGACTGTATAATGTATCTAGTTTGACTAGGAACATTATCTCTGTATCTAGTTTAACCCGTTGCGGGTATACCTTTATATTCCGAAACACCGGGTGTTTTTTTGTTTATAAAGATGATATCGAGATATCTACATTAGATGTAAATAATGGTCTTTATATTTTGAATATAAATGAATCTTAAACATATAACATGACAAACAAATAGCTCAAATTGAATAATTCTAATGAGACTTATTTGTGGCATTGTTGTCTGGGACACATTAACAAGACTCGTATATCCACACTTTCGAAGAGTGGATACTATGACATAGTTGATTCTAATTTAAATGATGTCTACGAATCTAGTTTATTAGGAAAAGTGCCTAAAACACCTTTTACTTGGTAAAAGTGCAAGTGCCACCGATCTGTTAGTCCTCGTTCATAGTGACGTAAGTGGGCCCATGTCTAGCTAGGCTAGAGGTGGATATGAATACTTCGTAACCTTTACGGATGTGGCATCACGTTATGGTTATGTGTATCTTATGAAACACAAGTCAGAAACTTTTGAGTAATTCAAAGAGTTTTGACACGAAGTAAGAAAACAGACCAGTAAAAGTATTAGAACATTGCGGTTAGACCATGATGGACAATACTTAAACATATGAGTTGCTCTGAGCTACCAATTTCCTTCTAGGGATATGCATTAAACAGTGCAATACTTATTTTGAATAAGGTTCCGTAAAAACTGTTAGACAGACTTCATATTAGATATAAACAGGAAAGAAACTGGGTTTCTCATTCCTGAAAATTTGGGAATGCTGGGCATACGCTAAATGTTTGGATGGTACCAAACTAGAACCCAAATCAGATAAATGTCTATTTGTAGGTTGTCCTAAGGAAACCAAAGTATAGTACTTATACAACTCACAAGAGAACAATGTAATTGTTGCTCTCCATTCGGTTTTCCTAAGAGGAATTCCTATATGCAGTGGTAAGTGGGAGGAAAGTAAAACTCGAAGAAAATTGGAGTAATACTGTTCCAGGCACCAAGTCCTCACGGAACACCAACAGTTCATCAGGGATGAAACTGTACCATAATCTTCGAATACACAAGAACGACGTAAGTCAGAGAGAGTCAGAAAACAACCTAGGAGGTATGGGTTTCTGATCTCACCTCATGTAGATACAAGGTATCAACTCCTTTTATGACAAAGTGCCATAAAGTCTGAAATGGATTCCATGAATATCAACCAAGTTTGGATACTGGTTGATGTACCAGAAGGTATTGTGCCTATTAGTACTATATAAATCTTCAAAGAAGACATACATGGATGACAACAAACAAATGTACATAGCTAGGCTTGTACAGAAAAGGGTATCGTCAACAACATAATATCAACTACGATGAAACGTTTTCACCTGTTGCCATGATTAGATCCATTCTGATAATGCTTGCTATAACTGCATATTTCATTTATGAAATATGACAGATGGGCGTCAAAATCGTTTTCCGTAAATGAAACCTTTTGGAGGATGTTTACAACAACCTGACGGTTTTGTCATACCAAAACATGCAAACAATGTTTGCAAGTTAAATCGATCCATTCATGGATTGACGCAAGCATTGCGTTCTTGGAACCAACGTTTTGATGAGATCATAATAGTATATGGTTTCATACAAAATGAAGATGATTCTTGTGTATATAAGAAGGTTAGTGGGAGCACACTATCAATGATTGTCCTATATGATGTGGTGTATTGCTTCTTAGAAAAAAAATTCCCATAATATAATCGGTGAAAGCTTGGTTTTCATTAAAATTCTCCATAGAATACCTGGGAGAAGCATGCTTTATTCTAGGAATAAAGATCTACTGGGATAGATCTAGAAAGATGCTGACACCCTCCCAGAGTTCGTATATTTTGACATGTACGTGACCTGATGTCTCATATGCTTTGAGCACATGTAGACACAATCAGCCCAATCCAGGTGATGGTCACTGGATTGATGTTAAGAACATCCTTAAGTATCTTAGACGAACTAAGGATGCTTTCTTAAGTTATGGAGATGGAGAACTTGAGGTGACTGGGTTCACCGCTGTAAGTTTCCAAACCGATAAAAATGACTGTAAGTCGCATTAAAGGTACTTATATGGTTTGAATAACAGAATAGTGAGCTAGAAATCTTCCAAGCAAGATACTGTTGCCGAATAAACAACAAGAGCGGAACATTACTACAGCTGATGCATCAATAGAAGCATTTTGGATCGAAATAATCCTAATTGGATTAGGAGTAGTTCTGTTAGCAACTGAGCTAGGCTACATCGCAGGCTAAAGAACTGCGGTCTCATCAATGATCCAAGTATGAACTTCAACTAATTCATCTGATTCGTTCGATCATACACCGTGGCGATGTGATGATCAAATAAATCGCATCAGATGATAACCTTGCAAATCTGATGATGAAAGCTGTTTCTCAGCTGAAGTTTGAGCGACCCGTACATAGTTCAGGTGTAGGACACTTGAGTGATTGGCTACATGCCAAGTTGGAGATTGCTGGACAATTATGACCCATAGCATCACTATTTGTACAGAACATGATGTTGTTGTACAAATTAACTATGTGACAAATGAAATTGCTATTTTATCATTTGTAATTGGATTACTCTAATATATAAATGATAAAAGTCCTTATGATTTGTTCCGGATTAATAAGATATGAGACAATATTAATCCATAAAGGTTTAATCATTAAATATCCCTAGTCGTAGTATTATCGAGACTGGACATCGATAATGCGGAATGGGCTAGTATTATACTTGTGCGTGTTATGGAAGCGTAACATCATAGTTCTCATATATTTGGGTATTGGATACTCATGCAAGTGTAATAGGAGGTTCTGTTTACCGATGGTACGGAAACAGCTTCGCTCTGGATAGACCCCTCGAAATCTCATTGGTAGTATGACTATGTGTCTATGGGAATCCGAATCAGGGTAGGTGTATTTGGTCTTAACCTGAGATTTGCATCGCTAATACTTGCGACAATCAGTATACTTTGGTTTTGGTCGTCCAGGGCTTTAACAGGTTCTGTGTATGCCTCTTCTGGGTATACTGAGAATCGTAGTGTATTGGGTGTGATGTCAAGGAGGAAATATTACTTCAGTCATATGGAGATGATGATCACGCATGGATACAGAACTGGTACTTTAAGTGCTATAGCCTTAGGGGAAGTATGACTAGGTCATGACTTTCCGATCATAAAGAGACTAGTTGCTAGTGATCCGATATATGCTTCGTATGGGGCAGACACAACTCCAGCCCCAGGCCTAGCATGTGACACCGATACTGGATCGTAATATGCAATACTACGTATACTACGCCTGACAAAGATATTGTACTCCGTAGAAGAATATTTCTGGAGAATTGGGTAGGCACGGTGCTTTGCTAGAAGCCAACCATATCTTGTAAATTGGTAAGTACGTGGTACTGGGTACGCACGTGTTCGGATAGTTCGATGACAGTATTTACTGCCAACATATCCAGGGATCTCTTGGTCGCATCCCAAAGATTCACCGATGATGTTTGACTTGAACAAAATTAATCTGGGATTAATTATCAAGAGAGAAAGTTAATCTGATATTAATTACGGCAAAAATTAATATGGGATTTATTATCAGAGAAAGAATTAATCTGGGATTAATTGCGTCGAGAATTTATCTGGGATTAAATTCGTCGAGAGGAGAGAACGCGATTAATTTGGAATTAATCGGCAAAGTAAATTTAATGGTGAAATTGGATTTTACTATTTAATTTATTTAATTGAGCAAAAATAATATATTAGATATATTAAATGAAATCGGATTTCAACGGGGAATTAAATTAGATTTTAATTTCAACGAACGAATTAATTTGGAATTAATTCGCGAGCGACTTCCGTAATAATTTTATTAGGTATTATTATTTAATTAAATTGGATTTAATTATGCCGCGACAGAAAATTCGTTTAATCGGATTAAATGAACCCAACCCCAAAATGTGTTGTATAAGTAATTTGAATTTAGAATTTAAAAGTGGTGGGATCCACTCACTTATATCAACTAGTCAATTTTTGATGGAAGTTGTTGGGATATTGAATTGGATTTTACTAACCCATCAAACCTACCAACAAAAATTAATAATTAATGAATTTTTGAAAATCATTTTTATTATTCTCTCTCTCAGTTTGAATGCATGGCCATTAATCATTATTATTTTGTTTGTGTTTTTTTGTCTAAAAAGGCCACTGCCTCTGTTTTGAAAAGAGATTGGCCGAAAGCCATTTTTGGCTTTTTGCTTTGGAAGTAAATGGTCAAATAAAGAAAAAGAAAAATGGCTCTCTGTTTTGAACATTGGAAAAATAAAAAGGAGAATGGCTTCTGATCAGCTTGGCCGAAAGGAACAAAGAGAATGGCCTCTGATTATTTTGAAGAATCTCCCGAATGGCCATTGCAAACTGCTTTGGCCGAATAGCCTTGTTCCAAAAGGAGCCGTTTACTCCTCTATCTCCATCGGGCAAATTTTCTTCTCCTTGGGAGATCAAATTTGTTCAATTTGTTCTTGCTAGCACATGTGGGAGTCAAATGATGGTGATAGGGATACTCACCCATGAGCTTGGAAGCTTCAACATCCATGAAAGTTTTGAACTCAAGCCGATCAATGTAAGTCCTCCGCAACTTATTTTTGATTTTATTAACACACGAATCACGCTTAGAGATCCCGTGGCATGTCTAGGATACTTACATCGCCGTCACCAAAAGCATGCCACTCATATCCCTGAAACTGGTGGTCATGGGGCGTTACGTATCGTCGTCCCCCAAGCCACTGAACTAGAGCCTATAGTGCTGATCCATGCTACTATCTGACCCTGAAACTAGGGTCTATGGGCGTTACGTATCACGGTCCCCCTATCCATGAGCTAGGATCTGGGGCGTTATGTATCACTGTCCCCCCAGTCCTCTACATGTGCACATGTTCTCTGTCCGTCAATTTCAAACTATATCAAGTTACATACTGAGGTGGGTTTTTCCCCCATGCCTTGAAAACATAAAACTCATGTTTTAAGTCTCAAAACTGTATAAAACACTGCATTTAACAAGAAATGAAATCCAATAATGCTAACGCCCTATGTGTGGGAAAAATAAGTTTCAATTCCTAAAGAATAAATAAATAATTCAATAAGATAAATCTGTTTGAAACGAGGAGTGTCCACTCACTGTTAGGAATCTAGCCGGTGCTGTATCGCTTCATCGAATAATAATGTGATTCCTGCAATGGTCTATAAATAGTAACTTGGTTAGATTAAAAACCATGCGATGATTTTCCGAACTAGGCTAAACTTTCTCAATTCACGTCCGTGATATCGTTACTTAGTATATCATGCTTGGAATAAGATGAAATGTATGCATGTGAACTGATACGAGACCCTAAGGGTGGCCTCCAACACGCTAAGGTGGATTTGGGATGGTTTGAACTATTTTGGGAATAAATTGTGCCACGCGTCGCGACATAACTCCTTGCGTGTTGCGACGCGCGGCGACCAGAAGTGTGCACCCACTTTTCTCTTACGCGTCGAGACGCACAGCCCTTCTACGTCACGACACGTATCAGTTTTCCAGGCTACTATTCTTCTTCTTCAAATCTAACTCACCAAAAGCCATTCCTAACATTTCCATTCTAAAAACCATAACACAAAACATCATCATACATCAACTTCACACATTTAATTCAAGTTAACATCATCAATATTTCATCCTAAATGTTGATCTGTAATTTTATCCCATTTCTAGTTTGAATTTGGAAAAACGTTCAACGTAAAAGTTGTAGGTCTCGATCTCATCTTTCTGAAAATATAAAATTCATAGAAATCAGAATTCGTATGAGAAAGTTACAGCCCAAATACCATGGGATATCCGGAGTGGAACATCACAGAATCCCGCATCGAAGTTTCAAAGAATTTACTGTTTATCCATAAAGTCGTTCTATGAATGTATATACGCTCGGAAATTTTTTTATATTACATAACACTCATCCCGCGATGTAACATTACTACAGTCAACAATAGCAGAGACCACCAGTCATTACAAATCCCCTATTAAATATGATTCGTCCTCGAATCCTCTTTAAACTTGGGATTTTATCTTAGATCACATGATATATGGGATCCTTATAACTTAAAGACTTAGACTGACTACACACCCATCTCCTTTTATCCACTGTATTATTTCACTCCTCAATGATTTCCGAGTGCTACTAATATGCCATAGGATAATGTGACGATCACACTGAAGCTAGAATGTCATGACTTGGAAGTTATAATTAGAACTTTACACTAACTTGTTAATGTGAACTTCTTACTTTGGTGTAACTATTTTGTATCATTGAGGCTTCTAAATGACTTAACAATGAAGGTCCTTGCCCGGCTGATCATTTACTTTTTGACTAGTAAACATATGAGGTCCCTCATCATTCTTAATATCTAACTTATGCCTCGAACCTTTTGCCATTCTAGGGTAAGCTGCTTCAGAATTCCTGGCTATAGTGAACATCTTTTAAGTTCTGTATTGTGAGGTACAACCTCGTTCTTGTTTTATAAGATCTTTACCGAGTATTCTTAACCACCTTATTTCTGGACTTGTGCTCAACATTCATTTGACTTGCTCAGGTTCTTAATAGCTGGTACATTTGACTCTTACTAAAATACTGATGTCTCCATACTGTACTCAGTACTCCTTTTGCTCCACTTGCCCAACTTGATCTTAATATTCTTTCTCATCACTTAGGTACTTAATTCTCTATATTCTCCTTGCCAAACTTCATCTGCTTATAATGTTGTATAGGGTTTCTTAGATTAGTATTATTGTCTACCAATGATGCTTGTACTAAAAATGTTGCTTCCGGGTGGTTTCCTAGTGGTCCCCCCCTCAATTGGCTAAAACTTCAAGCTTAAGGGCTTTCATCTTGATACTTAAACCGTATTCCCTGCTATTAACATCGACGCTGGTAACTTGATCCTGATTAGAGCTCATATTATTCTATACTTTGCGTCCATTGTTACCAAAAATCTGGTTACGATATTCCACCCTAACTTATTTTCCATATCCTAGTGCCGCAAATGATCATTACTCAAACACATATCATTTTACTGAACTTTGAGGATTCATCTACTATACTAATTACAACATTGTAGTAATTTACCTCCTCGATTCCGTACTATGCTATAAATATACTAAACCACCCTCTATCCGTGGTCTAAACTGATACTAAGAAACCTTGTTGTTTCATTCTCCTATTTTTACTTCCAAACCTTGTGCCAGCTGACCTTTTCATTTACTCTCATGCTCTGTTCTATAACTGAAACTTCTACGATCTATATCTCTGTCTCCTTATCCGAAAGATGTCATCTCTTACATATCTCTAGTCATGTTTAACACTGTTCTTTCTCTCTTTATTGTTTCATCTAGATAACTTCTCCTCTAAATCTCTCACTTGGAACTATTCACTCTTCTATTTTGTTCTTTTATTATATCTAAAGGTTTCATGTTTCAATCCCTTCCACTACATATTCTATTGTTTCTAGAAATATCTTGAGACAAACATCGAAGTTTATCATTGTTGTCGTAATTTATCGAGGGTTGGGAGGGTGAGAACGTTTCTTGAGGTTTTCTGTTACGGTGATTCAGTGACACATACTCTTTTCCTAGGACTCTCGTGTATACCTGTCTGGTGTCTTTTCCTACACAATGGTACCATTGTTAAAACTTGTTTGGCTTGTCTTCTCCAACCTCACTCCTGATCATTTTCAATAATCAATCACTCCACATCCCCTACAAAATCCTTCTAGAGCCATGCTCCCTAACAACTTTCTTGTACTGTCTCTTACTCCTTCCTGTTAATTTCTATTGCTTAACTCTCTGCGATCGCTATATTCTTTCTCTAAATACTACTATACTCTCTTTGCTATCTTTCCTATAAGACTTGCTCTGCTACAAAGGTTCATTTCTTGTCTTAGTTCCTTAAACTCCTTACTTCTTTACTCTCTTGAAGACTCTATCTACTTCGAATACTTAGGAAATTTCCTACTAAATCTTTGATCCATGTGCTGCTCTTTACCTAATCCTTCTTCTCAATACCATGAGACTCTTTATAAGTTGTTCACGATATTCCTAAGAGTCGTTCTCGCTGATCTCTTTGTACTTCTAAAATCTTTACTTCTTTAAGGGTTCCTTAATTCTATGGTGGCTTCCAAGCTTAGCTCAACTTATTGTAGCCTTAAACTATTCTATTTTATGCTTCTCCTCTACCATACTGGTCATTCTCTTTAATGGGTGTAGACAACAGAAATCGACGACGCTGTTCTAGGCTTGCGGCCTAGTTGAGAGTATGAAATAACATGGAGTCGCCACCCTGTGTGAACCGGGACAAAGATTTAAGGCCGCACTCACCCCTCGCAAGGGAAGACCTCAAACCGTTGGGTTCGGAATGGTCCCTTACTTATGTCACTTGTAATGATATGATTTGTGCAATAAGTTAACCGAATCTATGTAACATATATGCTCAATGATGACTTAGGTCTAGTTTGTATTCATCAAAATAACTCTTAATCTAAGTTTGCATGCTTGAAAGTAAGTCTTTAAACGGCAAACGCACAATAGCATACAATGAGCACATTGAACCATTTAACCAAAATAAACAAATAACTATTTAAACATAAACATAAACTAATCAAAATATCATGCATAAAATAACGTAATCATGCTTTGAAAATAAATAAATAATCTACGAACTATAGCATGCTCAAATACAAGTTTGGATGAGACGAAATACGTGTCTCTTAAGTGGTACGGGGCGTTGTATCCCGAGTACAACCGCACTACCGTCCATTCGGATTCGGCTACGGAATTTACGTCCGGGTTTCCATCTGATATACCACAAAAGGGAACACATATTCCGCTCATCCAACATTCACATCATGCCTCAACAAACGACTCTCATGCGATAATATTTTAAATAAATAAAATAAACGAAAGATAATAAATAAAAAGGTGCCCTCAGGTCTAACCTCTTTTGTCGTCTCACGAAAGCGCGTTACACGGCCGTTGGAAGGGTGGATGATCCGTAACTCTTCCGGTTCACTAACTCAACGTCTTTCCTCGCTGTTTCACTGTTGTTTTAAGGGTATTTTCTGGTCACTGTTTTGGGTTAATTTTGGGACTGTTTTGGGCAGTTTTTAGGTGCAGTTTTGGGGGCTAAATAGTGCAGTTTTTTTGACAGTATTTTCGAGTGAATTCTGGACTGGTTAGGCGTGAGTCAAGGGGGTTATTTTTCAGTGATGTGTGGATACTTAGGGGGTTGCTATTTTTGGTGGTGATTAGGAGTTGTTTTGGTGGTTGGAGTGGGGTGAATGGCTATTGTGTTTTCGGTAATATGAGAGTGTTTGAGGGTTTGTTGTTTTCGGTAATGTGAGGGTGGGGCTGAAGAGAGTTGTTTGTTATTATGTGTATGAGCTAGGGGTTGGAAATTCCTTTCTTCTTTTTGTTTGTGATGGGCGTGAACTAGGAGTGGGATGGCTTGGAGAGGTGTGGTTTATATAGAGAAAGGCTAGGGCTTCACCTTGTCTCACAAGGAAGGGATTTGGTGCATTAAAAGGAGGATTTGATTTGGTGTTGAGCAAGGAAAGTCAAGGATTGAGGGGGGACAAATCTTGGTTAGATTAGGAAGTCAATATCGTTAATTTGTTATGATTGATTTTAATTAGGCATGACATCTTTTTAATTTAGTATGTGATTTGTTTAGTTATGAAGTTAATATATTTGATTTATCTTCATTAGGTATGATTATATTTTGTGTTTTATTTAATTGGTAAATGGTTTAAATATTTTATTTAATATTTAATGTTTAATTTAATTAAATTGGGATGTGTTTTATGGGCTTTGGGGAGCTAATTGAGCTGGGGTGCGAGGTAGCAGCAAAACCAGAAACACCGACGCCGTTCGAACCCTAATTCGAACGCTACACGAACGTCCGCAATCTGCCTGATGTTCGAACGAAGTAACAAACGCAGCACTAACGAAGACAGTGAGCTTGTGAAATGGACTTGATGACGTACTTATTTCGAATTTCCCCTTCCGACCTTTGTTTCCCGCAATATTCTTAGCTAAAAAGGTAGTGCCTCCAACTGAGACTCATCATCGGGTTTCACATGCTAAAATGAAATGCCTACAATCGCCCCACTTTGATGGGACTTGTGCAGTGTGTGACTTTGAACAATCCTATCAAAGTTATGCAATGCATTTCTATTTACCTGGCTCGCCAGCTGTCACTTGACTTACCATGTGTTGAGTTGAGTTGATTTGGTGGTGAGGTGCTGCGACCCCTGGTTCATTCCCGAACCGTGCTCCATTTTTAGAGCGCCATTTTCGGCTTCTTTTGTGTGTGTGCTCCATTTTGGAGTGCCATTTCCAGCATTTACTGTGTGTGTTCCATTTTGGAGCTCCATTTTCGGCATCTGTTGTGAGTGCTCCATTTTGGAGTGCCATCTTCGGCGTCTGTTCTGAGTGCTCCATTTTGGAGTGCCATTTCCGGCGTCTGTTGTGAGTGCTCCATTTTGGAGTGCCATTTTCGGCATCGGTTCTGAATGCTCCAATTTGGAGTGCCATTTTCGGCATCGGTTGTGAATTCTCCATTTTGGAGTGCCATTTTCGGCGTCTGCTATGTGTGCTCCATTTTGGGGCGCCATTTTCGGCATTTGTTGTGGTAGCGGTCCATTTCCGAACTGTGCTGTGCGAGATTGTGGCTCCTTTTTGAACCGTTACTTGAGGAGATGGTCTTTGCTGCTATAAACCTGCGAACACAAAACAAACATTGCATGTATGTGATATGTATACATGTATGCATGTATATGTATTATATTCCGATGGGTTAGGCCTTCCTTGGTCCATTTCCGAACCGTGCTCCATTTTGGAGTGCCACTTTCGGCGAGATGAGATGATGGTCCATTTCGAACCGTGCTCCATTTTCGGAGTGCCATTTTCGGCAAGTGATGAGATGATGGTCCATTTCGAACCGTTCTCCATTTTCGGAGTGCCATTTTCGGCAAGTGATGAGATGATGGTCCATTTCTGAACCATTACTGATATGATGTGGGCCCCGCCCCCAGAGTACTATACCCGGTAGAACTAATACTGAACCAATGTGGGCCTCGCCCCAGAATGCCATACCCGGCGGAACTGATACTGAACTGATGTGGGCCTCGCCCCCAACTGATACTAATATGGGCCTCGCCCCCCAGACTGATACTGATATGGGCCTCGCCCCCAGACTGATACTGATATGGGCCTCGCCCCCAGACTGATACTGATATGGGTCTCGCCCCCCAGACTGATACTGATATGGGCCTCGCCCTAAGACTGATACTGATATGGGCCTCGCCCCTAGACTGATGCTGATATGGGCCTCGCCCCCAGACCGATACTGATATGGGCCTCGCCCCCAGACTGATACAGCTGATATGGGCCTCGCCCCCAGACTGATACTGATACGGGCCTCGCCCCTAGACTGATGCTGATATGGGCCTCGCCCCCCAGACTGATACTGATATGGGCCTCGCCCCCAGACTGATACTGATATGGGCCTCGCCCCAAGACTGATACTGATATGGGCCTCGCCCATAGACTGATGCTGATATGGGCCTCGCCCCCAGACTGATACTGATATGGGCCTCGCCCCCAGACTGATACAACTGATATGGGCCTCGCCCCCAGACTGATATTGATACGGGCCTCGCCCCTAGACTGATACAGCTGATATGGGCCTCGCCCCAAGACTGATACTGATATGGGCCTCGCCCCTTGACTGATGCTGATATGGGCCTCGCCCCCATACTGATACTGATATGGGCCTCGCCCCCACACTGATACAGCTGATATGGGCCTCGCCCCCAGACTGATATTGATACGGGCCTCGCCCCCAGACTGATACAGCTGATATGGGCCTCGCCCCCAGACTGATACTGATATGGGCCTCGCCCCCAGACTGATACAGTACTGTCGATGTTCCTGATTGGTTTGTCTTTTGACGCTTTCTCTTTTTCTCCTTTGAAACCTGTTATTACAAAACAGAACAAACACAAAAAGGATGCAAGTATGTTACGTGTATGCATGCATGTATGATTGAGTTTCCTATCCCGTTGGGCTAGGTCTTCTGCCAGTACTCTTGGTGGCTGCTCGGTCTTTTGACAAGTCTGCCCTCTTCCCTAACCAACGGGTATCTATGATGGCCTTCAAGACAAAATGAGGTTAACATGGTGCATGTATGCATGAGGTGCATGTGATGCATGTAACATATAGAACATACTAAATCGATTAAAATTTTCAAACAAATCGGCCCATTATCATTTTAGAAGCCTTTGGGCTAAATGTCATAGGAGTGAACTCGTCCCAGTTTAAATGGCCTAACGAGTTCACATCTCATGGTAAGGAGCCCAACTAAATCCAAATGGTAATGTTCCAAACATAAGCACAAAGAAAGATAATGCAAACATACAACAATAATTTCTACAGAATGGCCCATCAACATTTCAGAAGCTTTGGGCCCAATGGTCAAAAGGTACGAACTCGCCCCAGTTTAAATGGCCCAGCAAGTCCGCATTTCTGACAATGGTCCAACTGCATCCAAATGAGGATGGTCCACTAGCACATACTCAAGGAAATAATTGTTACTTTAACCATGCAAACCCGGTCTATGGGTGGGTTCGTAGGAGTATAGACAAAGGCTCTCACCGGCGAAGGATGGCCCACAACTAGGTCTCCCCACTCAAGGGTTCGAGCGACCAAGTGAGCGCACCCTTTTTTATACACTAAGGTACGTGCCAATGAGCTATGGTGTGTGACAGACTGTCAAATGGATTTCCCGTTGTAGATTCCCCAGAGGGAAGGTGGAGCGAGACTCACTTAAATACCCAAGCCTCTTAGGCTCTTATCGCTTGGTGTCAGGAATAAACAACGAGTCCTCCAAATTAGTCCATCACAATAGGCTACGAGTAGATGGCTATCTAGGTGCCTTCACAGCTTTTCCTTCTAGAAAGGTAGTGAATGAAGGAAGACACCAAACCATTACCTAGCCTCAAAATGCCTTTGATTAAACCCTCACTTTATCCACTATAGACACGGTCAATTAAAACATAAATCCAAACATCACAAGACAATATTTCGGGGCCGATTCTCTATCCCCAGTGGAGTCGCCAGACTGTAGACAACAGAAATCGACGACGCTGTTCTAGGCTTGCGGCCTAGTTGAGAGTACGAAATAACATGGAGTCGCCACCCGGTGTGAACCGGGACAAAGATTTAAGGCCGCACTCACCCCTCGCAAGGGAAGACCTCAAACCGTTGGGTTCGGAATGGTCCCTTACTTATGTCACTTGTAATGATATGATTTGTGCAATAAGCTAACCGAATCTATGTAACATATATGCTCAATGATGACTTAGGTCTAGTTTGTATTCATCAAAATAACTCTTAATCTAAGTTTGCATGCTTGAAAGTAAGTCTTTAAACGGCAAACGCACAATAGCATACAATGAGCACATTGAACCATTTAACCAAAATAAACAAATAACTATTTAAACATAAACATAAACTAATCAAAATATCATGCATAAAATAACGTAATCATGCTTTGAAAATAAATAAATAATCTACGAACTATAGCATGCTCAAATACAAGTTTGGATGAGACGAAATACGTGTCTCTTAAGTGGTACGGGGCGTTGTATCCCGAGTACAAACCGCGCTACCGTCCATTCGGATTCGGCTACGGAATTTACGTCCGGGTTTCCATCCGATATACCACAAAAGGGAACACATATTCCGCTCATCCAACATTCACATCATGCCTCAACAAACGAATCTCATGCGATAATATTTTAAAATAAATAAAATAAACGAAAGATAATAAATAAAAAGGTGCCCTCAGGTCTAACCTCTTTTGTCGTCTCACGAAAGCGTGTTACACAGCCGTTGGAAGGGTGGATGATCCGTAACTCTTCCGGTTCACTAACTCAACGTCTTTCCTCGCTGTTTCGCTGTTGTTTTAAGGGTATTTTCTGGTCACTGTTTTGGGTTAATTTTGGGACTGTTTTGGGCAGTTTTTAGGTGCAGTTTTGGGGGCTAAATAGTGCAGTTTTTTTGACAGTATTTTCGAGTGAATTCTGGACTGGTTAGGCGTGAGTCAAAGGGGTTATTTTTCAGTGATGTGTGGATACTTAGGGGGTTGCTATTTTCGGTGGTGATTAGGAGTTGTTTTGGTGGTTGGAGGGGGTGAATGGCTATTGTGTTTTCGGTAATATGAGAGTGTTTGAGGGTTTGTTGTTTTCGGTAATATGAGGGTGGGGGTGAAAAGAGTTGTTTGTTATTATGTGTATGAGCTAGGGGTTGGAAATTCCTTTCTTCTTTTTGTTTGTGATGGGCGTGAACTAGGAGTGGGATGGCTTGGAGAGGTGTGGTTTATATAGAGAAAGGCTAGGGCTTCACCTTGTCTCACAAGGAAGGGATTTGGTGCATTAAAAGAGGATTTGATTTGGTGTTAAGCAAGGAAAGTCAAGGATTGAGGGGGGACAAATCTTGGTTAGATTAGGATGTCAATATCTTTAATTTGTTATGATTGATTTTAATTAGGCATGACATCTTTTTAATTTAGTATGTGATTTGTTTAGTTAGGAAGTTAATATATTTGATTTATCTTCATTAGGTATGATTATTTTTGTGTTTTATTTAATTGGTAAATGGTTTAAATATTTTATTTAATATTTAATGTTTAATTTAATTAAATTGGGATGTGTTTTATGGGCTTTGGGGAGCTAATTGGGCTGGGGTGCGAGGTAGCAGCAAAACCAGAAACACCGACGCCGTTCGAACGCCAATTCGAACGCTACACGAACGTCCGCAATCTGCCTGACGTTCGAACGAAGTAACGAACGCAGCACTAACGAAGACAATGAGCTTGTGAAATGGACTTGATGACGTACTTATTTCGAATTTCCCCTTCCGACCTTCGTTTCCCGCAATATTCTTAGCTAAAAAGGTAGTCCCTCCAACTGAGACTCATCATCGGGTTTCACATGCTAATATGCAATGCCTAAAATGGGCTCTAAGTTGAGAGGTGGGCTTATACTCACTGACTTGGTTAAAGTCTTTACTTATTCTGGCTGTCTCCAAACTACATTACCCATGTCTCTAAACGTATTGAATCTTCCTAACACTTATGTTTTCCTTCTTACTATTTTCATATCATATCTCTTTGGCTTTACGCCAGACTACTGAGTCTAGAGATGACTCGTTCTTCTAACTACTTCCTAGATCTCTGCTATCTGCTCTCTGCTATAATTCGAAGCTATGGCATCTTATTCTACTGTCCATACTAATACTTTTATCACTCCTAAATATCTCCAATCTTACGGGTCTACACTTTGTACTTCCTCGGTTTTCTATTGAATTTGAGCTACTCTGTAGGTCCTGCTGAGTTTAATCTGTCTTGTGGACTTATACTAGTACTGTAAACCTTGTGCTGCCTTCTCTAGATCTTTTAGGCTATACTGGGTTCCTTCTTTATATCCTCGAAAACTTCCTTAACCTCTTTCTGAGTAATTTACCTTCCTAGATCTTTCCCTTTCTGAACTCTCGCCAGCTTCTTACGATCGTCTATGTCTGTGCTGGTAGAGATTAGGGCAAACATCTCATGTTTTGATGAGTTCTGGTATCCTTGTTCTGGTACTCTGTGTCCTGGTGGAGTCTGTTTCTCATGTAAGGTAGGTATGAGCTAGATTTCATCAAGACAGCTTCTTTGATTGACATCGTGGAGGGGTGAGGATTGGGGTAGGTTGGGGCCTCATCTAATGGATTCCTTGGTTTAGGCAACTAATCATTTTCCTGTCGTCATGCCTCTTACTTGTCTGTGGGCTTAGGTTTAGAGAATCTAGAATCTCTGCATCCTTAAGGCATCTCACCTCTATTAGAAGTCTCCATGACTAATCCTGATTTCTTGTTTCTTCCGCCTTGTGGCTGTTCTTGGTTATTCGGGGAACTCGCTATTTATACGAGGTGCTCGAGAGTTATTGGATCAATTTGGAAGAATTTCTGAGGAAGAAATGAATCTCGCTTTGGGGGAAAGAAACTTTGCTTAGATCTACTCAGCATTTTACTCTTAGTTAAGCTTGTTATACTCTTCTTTACTACAAGTCCTGGTATTATCTTTTATTATCTAACTTTGTGTCTCTGATTCTTACTACTATAGGTTTCGGCATTTCTTATCTATCTGCTTCTGTACCTCTATCTCTATTTACTTCTGATTACTTAGATATCTACATTCTATCTTTTACTTCTCTTACTATTTTTTTTTGGGTGGGTACTCATGGGACTTTTCTATCTCTTTTTGTCTCTTTATCTTTCCTTGTCTCTGGCTGTCTAAACATCTATACATTCTTTCTTACTTTCTCATAGCTTTCCTATCCCATATCCTTGGGTAACTTTTCTTAAATCATTACTATTTAATTTCATAGCTCACTCTGAACTTCTGGTGATAGGTCAGAATGATATTAGGAAAGATTCTAATCTTGGATCTAAAGTATAACTTTTCTTGCAAGGAAATACTATTCGAATAATCTAAGGAAGCTTACTAACCTGTTTATAGAACTTTGAGGACGTACTCGAGGATCAGATACTGGAGATGTAGTGCCCCGCATACAAGTATCCCAGACATACTATGTATACAAGACCCCAACACTCTATCCACTGCAGTCACTGACTCCCTAGACAATGTTATGATACCATCTTTGTAACATCCCCGATCTGGTAGATGCTACCGGCAGGGAATAGGCCGTACTATTCCCCTGAGCCTATGTCCTTTTGACTATAAACTACATTGTTTGATCCTTTTACAATCATAATCCTATTATTGGAACCAAAGCCTAAGACTCAACAATATAGAAAATAAGTTCATAATTAATAGCTGTATACTTATTAATAATTTTTTTCTTACAATGACTATACATAATCCAAATACTCATACATGACTTCTATTTAACCCTGACTCTATCTCTGACTCATACTGGTGGACTCCAACCCTAGTGACTGCATCAGTATCCGTCCTCCCGAGCTCATCCTCCGAGAAAACCTGCAACCACAGAAAACGGGGAGTGAGGGGTTAGATCGTCGTACGATCTAAGTGAGTGGACGCAAAATTGAGAAATAAAATTGATATAAAAGCATTTGGTTCTAAAACCAAAACTTTAGAAGTAACGTATGTGAAACTCTTTTTCTGAAAACTTTGATTGACATCTCTTTTATAAAACTTCTCTTCCTGAAATCTGCTTTCTAAAAATCGTTTCTTAAATCTGATCTTTGAAAACTGTTTATGGAAATCTGGTATCTGAAAACTGATCTATATCTGAAAAACTTGACGTATGAGGGCGTTGAGAATCGTCATCCCCTCATACGCCTAACTAAAGCCAGGAATGCGAAACCATGACTTTAGGGCGTTACGTATCGCCGTCCCCCTAAGCATGCCACTGAAACTGGTGGTCTTAGGGCGTTACGTATCGCCGTCCCCCAAGACACTGAACTAGAGCCGGTAGTGTTGATCCATGCTACTACCTGACCCCGAAACTAGGGTCTAGGAGCATTACGTATCGTCATCCCCTAGCTCTGAACTAGGATCTGAGGGTGTTACGTATCGCCATCCCCCCAGTCCTCTACATGTGCACATGTTCTCTGTCCGTCAATTCCAAACTCTATCAAGTTACATACTGAGGTGGGTTTTCCCCCATGCCTCGAAAACATAAAAGTTATGTTTTAAGTCTCAAAACTGTATAAAACACCGCATTTAACAAGAAAATAAATCCAATATGGCTAACGCCCAATGTGCGGGAAAAATAAGTTTCAATTCGTAAAGAATAAATAAGTAAATCAATCAGATAAATCAGTTTGAAAAGAGGAGTGTCCACTCACTGTTAGGAATCTGGTCGGTGCTATATCACTTCGTCGAAGGATAATGTGATTCCTGCAATGGTTTATAAATGGTAACTTGGTTAGATTACAAACCATGCGATGAATTTCGGAACAAGGTTAAACTTTCTCAATTCACGTCCGTGATATCATTACTTAGTACATCATTCTTGGAATAAGATGCAATGTATGCTTGTGAACTGATACGAGACCCTAAGGGTGGTCTCCAACACGCTAAGGTGGATCTGGGATGGTTTGAACTATTTTGGGAATAAATTGTGCCAAACATCGCAAAGCAACTCCTTGCGCGTTGCGACGCGCGATGAACAGAAGCGTGCACCCACTTTTCTCTTACGCATCACGACACACAACCCTTCTACGTCGCGACACGTATCGATTTTCCAGGCTACTATTCTTCTTCTTCAAATCTAACTCACCCAAATGCCATTCCTAATATTTCCATTTTAAAAACCATACACACAGAACATCATCATACATCAACTTCACACATTTAATTCAAGTTAACATCCTCCATATTTCATTAATCACATCGTTCTCACTTTTAGCTTAAACCCTTAGAATGCATCAAATTTGGGTACTTATGCAACAACTAATTTCTTTACTTATCAATCAATAAATTAAACAACCCTTAGTATGCTAATATCTCTATCTTATAATTAATCTTCCAAAATCCAACAACTCAATTTTTTCTTGTGAATTCCCTTATTTACCAAGGATGCCATGCTCAACTTGCTTCATCTTTCTTCTTTTCCTTCATCTTCCCTCTTCTTCTTCATTTTTTCTTCTTCTTCTTTCTCTTTTTCTAAGTTTTCTCTTTTCATTTTGTTTCAAATTATGGGTATTTGTGAATAATGTTTCTCTTAAATATATAGCCATTTAAAAAAAAATGTAGAATTTTCAAGAAACTTGCCGATTTTACTAGAATGCCCTCGGGTACTATTCATCCGAAATTTTGATCTGTATTTTTAGCCCATTTCTGGTTTGAATTTGGAAAAATATTCAACACGAAAGTTGTAGGTCTCGATCTCATATTTTCGACGATATAAAATTCATAAAAATTAGAGTTTGTATGAGAAGGTTACGGCCCAAATACCATGGGTTTTCCGGAGTGGAACATCACAGAATCCCGCATCGAAGTTTCAAAGATTTTACTGTTTATCCATAAAGTCATTCTATGAATGTATATACGCTCGGACAAAATTTTATATTACGTAACACTCGTCCTGTGATGTAACAGTACTACAGTCAACATTAGTAGAGACCACCGGTCGTTACAATTTTGTTCATAATAAAATATTTACACAAGTATTTACAGGAAAATACAAATAGAAATTGGTGCTTCAAGCTCCAACCCTAATAAGATTAAACCCACATAAAAGTTGATTAGAACTTGTGTTAATTAAAAATTGCATAAGTTTTGCTCTAAAATGCAAGCTTGAGCAAGGTTTAATCAAGCTTGAGAAAGCTAAAACAAGTAAGAATTATAGATATTAGCTTAAGTAAAAGAAGTGTTTAGAGAAGCTTTGGAAGTTCTCTATAGCATTCCAATAAGGAGAAGAAGATTGGATCTTGGAACCAAGCTTGCTAGCTTTGGGAATTCTCTACAACAACAAGGAGAAAAAGATTGGATCTTGGAACCAAGCTTGCTAGCTTTGGAAGTTCTCCACAATATTTTAACAAAGAGAAGAAGATTGGATCTTGGAATCAAGCTATGTTTTCATTAGTGTGGTGTAATCAGTGAGACATATAGTGATGTATTATGTATTGGATACATAATAACATACCTTGATGTTTAAATTAGGCTAATTAATTATGTATTGATACTTTGGAAGTATAAACAAAATGTTCAAGTTAGACATAAACTTAAAATTTGAGTTTGGAACTCTGGAGATAAAAGCTTGGAGTTATGGCTACCATTCTAGAATCACTTGAGCACCTTGTCACTTCATTGTGGGATTCTAATATGGTTTGTGTTTTGGATTCAAAATTTACGCATTTACGTATTTAGAATAAAATTATATTTTTATAAAAATATATGATATTTTGAAAAACATGATTTTGGTCTATAACATGTGTTGATGTTGGTTTTGATATTAAAATTTAATTTTGGGTGTTTGAAAGTATTTAGGGAAGGTTGAAAATTAATTGGGTTAAAAAATCTATTTCCATTAGCTCTCTCTTTCCAGAGAGCTGAAGGAAATCAAATGAAAACAATTTTAAAAAATGATCAGCGCATGTACAATGTTTTTTTGTCCATTTTTGAGTTTCCAGACTCCCATTCAGCCCCGAGTTTTTCCTATACGCTCGTAATGGAATATAGTATTCCATTAAATTATTTAAAAATACACCCATGCTTGATATCCACAGGTTAGACCTACTTCTGCTGCGCGGGATACCGATCTGACCCTAGGGTTCCCATATCCGCCCCAACAAAATGGTATAAACGCAAGTCTTAATCACACAACACGTGTTGCATGTTTGACATATTTTTGAATCCAAGTCTCTATAATTTTAATTTAATTATGCATAAGTCATATTAGATATGCATTGCATCTTTTAAATTAAAATTTTTATTTTAACCCAAGCATGATGATGACTTGATTGTCATAAATCTCCAATGATTAGGTGGTTACTTTATTTTAAGTAATAGTATTAATAATGTTCGAGCATTATTGGATGGACCGTTTTGTCGATACAGAGATGAATGAGTTCTTACTATTTATATCTAACACTGTCATTATTGTGAGGGTATAAGTGCTCGGAACTTAAGTCGCTCCGGTAAAATATTAGATGTAGCATGATGAGTTGACATAGTCACCCAATATCGTCATTATTGTGAGGGTGTACTAACGAAGCTCATTTGTGCACATTGACGAGTATACACCTGGAAAGCGTTTTGATCCAATACCATCATTATTGTGAGGATAAGAAATAGTTCATGACCAAACTTAGAAGTCACATGAATGTGATTGACCTTGGAGGTCTACCTATTGAGTTTATAAAGGCCAAGACCGTCATTATTGTGAGGCTGGAGTAAATGTCAATGGATCCACTTCCCGCTATGAAATTTCGATTGTCAAATTTATATTTTTCTATTAAGGGAGATTAAGGAATTACATAAAGTAGTGGGATGGCACTAATAGATTTAAAATCCATAATCATATTAGTGTTTTTATATTGAAATGAAAAATATTCTACTAGTGTTTAATTGTTGTCTTGTAGATGGCTGCCATAAATCCATTAGCATGACTTTTAGATTCTAATAAACTAAAAGGAGTCGAGAACTATTTTGAATGGGAAATGAACATCTGCCTTGTCTTGGTGTCATAAAAGTTGAGCTATGTGACGCTCAATCCATTGCCTATTAAAATCGATCATGATTCCAGCTCCGAAGAGCGTGAGACTTTTGAAAAATGAAAGGATGATAACCTAAGGGTGAAATCCTATATTTTAGGATTGATGGTTCCAGATTTACTCGAACAGTACATAGAGGTACTTGATACTTGGAGCATTATAAGAACACTCAATGAGTCGTTCGAAGCAAATCAATAAATTGAAATATATCAGAAATCTAAGGAATTGTTCCATGCTACGCTTAAGGATGAAGGTGTGGTTAACATTTATGTTTTGAACATGATAGACCAGATTCGATATTTGGAACTACAAGGCATAATGATCGATGAACGGCTAGGCCAAAATTTGATTCTATCTTATTTACCTGGTACTTACGCTGACTTTGTGTTTAATTTTCATATGCATTTAATGCAAGCCAGTTATGAATAACTTTATAACATGTTATGCACGGCGGAATAAGATTTGAATAAATCTTATAGAGTAAGCTCTTCAAAGACTTTTTGAAAGTCGAAGAAAATCAAAATATGAAAGAAGAATATATTAAAGAGAAACTTCAAGAAGCACAAAGCAACAAGACCTCATTTAGCTCATTATGCATGTCTACACTGCAAGAAGTCTGGACACTAGAAGAAAGATTTTCCAGAGCTGAATGGAAATGCAGGACCGTCAGGTACACTTTCTATTTTTCCTATTATTGATATCTCATTAGCCATAGATGCAAATAGTGGATGGGTGTTAGACACAAGAAGTCCCACTCATATTTGCAACTCTATATAGGTCATGAGGGTTAAAAGAAGGTTGAAAAAATGGGAGATCTAGCTTAGAGTTGAGAATGGCGATACATTGGATGTCTAAGCCATAAGAACGGTTGTTCTAGATCTCCCTAATGGATGTAAATTATTTTTACATGACTATTATTATATAATCTCTCTTAGCAGACAGATAATATCATTACAGATATTGGATAAAGAGAGATATAAAATAAACATTAAAGATGATGCTTTATGTTTATATGATAAAGACAACTATTTGATATATGAATATTCTTTATCTAAAGGTCATTATGTTTTAAAAACTTATTGAGATGTCTTTAATATATAGGAAATGCAAGTAAAAGATCTGAATTAAATAATACTGAATTATGTCATATGAGATTGGACCACATATGTGTTAAACGTCTATCCAGATTGGTTAAAGATGGTTTGATTGAAGATCTTACCGTAGATCCTTATCCAAATTTTGAGTTATAAATCCAAGGGAAAATGACAAAGGCCCTATTTCATGGTGGTTGATACCATTTTGAAGATTTATTGGAACTAGTACACAGTGATGTTTGTGGTCCATTAAATCATGCCGCTCATGATAGTTCAATATACTTCGTGACTTTCATGAATGATAAGTCAAGATATGGATATGTCTATTTGATGAGACATAAATCGGAAACATTTGAAAAATTCAAAATATTCTGAAACGAGGTAGAAAAACAAACTGAGAAATTCATCAAGTGTCTTCAATCAGATCGAGGTGGTGAATTCATGAGCGATGAATTTAGAACTTATTTAAGGGAGAATGTGATTCTTACCCAATATAGTCCACCAGGAACTCCTCAACACAATGGTGTGTCTAAGCGGAGAAATCATACTTTATTAAATATAGTACGATCTACGATGAGCTATACAAATCTTCCATATTACCTTTGGGATTATGCTTTACTTACTGCTGCCCACATACTTAATAGAGTTCCATCGAAAGCTGTTTCTACGACCCCATATCATATATGATTCGGTAGAAATCCAAGTCTTAGATATTTAAAGATTTAGAGTTGTCCTACATACGTTAGCGTTACGCAGCGGGATAAACTAGCACCCAAGGGATATAAATATAGGTTCATTGGATAACCTGAAAATTATGTGGGATATCAATTCTATGATTCTGAGCAACGAAATGAATTTGTTGCTAGTTTTGCCACTTTTCTTGAAAAGGAATTTTTGAGAGAGTGGAAATTATAGAAAGATTGAACTCGATGAGTTTGATCCCAACATTAAGGAACCTGAGATCCAACTAGGTGAATGATCTACAACACAGGTTTTAAATAGGTTGAATATAATATCAAGGCATCCAGAGAGACTTTTTTAACGTCTGATGAGAGCCTTGATTTTCTCCGCTTGGAGGAAACATATAGATTCTGGAAAATGGCAGGAACATGAAGTCTGAGATAGATTCTATACATGACAATCAAGTATGGGACTTGGTTGAACTTCCTGAATAAGTTAAACCTATTGGTTGTAAATGGGTTTATAAAAGGAAGCAAAGGTCCGATGGAAATGTGGAATCCTTTAAGGCTCGACTAGTAGCGAAAGGTTACACTCAACATGCTAAGATTGATTATGAGGAAACGTTTTCACCAGCAACCATGTAAAAATCCATTAGGATTCTTTTAGTCATTTCTGCATATCACGATTATGAGATATAACAGATGAATGTGAAAACCGCCTTTCTAAATGTATTCCTCGAGAAGGATATTTATATGGAACAACCAGAAGGTTTCTTATCTAGTGAGACTTGAAATTTGGTTTTTAAGCTCAAGAAGTCTATTTATGGATTTAAACAGGCATCCCGAAGCTGGAATTATCACTTTGATGAGATAATTAGAATATATGGATTCATCAAGAATGAGGAAGAATCGTGTGTTTATAAGAAAGTTAGTGGGAGCATGATAGTATTCTTTGTTTTGTATGTAGACAATAACCTTATCATTGGAAATGATATAGGATTGATGCAAAATATCAAAGCCTACCTTCGCAAGAACTTCTCCATGAAAGATATGGGTGAAACTTTCTATATACTAGGTATAAGGCTCTACCCTTATAGAGTTATGAAGCTTTAAGGGTTGTCGCAATCCATGTACATAGATAAAATTTTAGAAATATTGGAGTTGGTGCTTGGAGCGCCAATCCGAATAATATATTATACATTATATTTTATTATTTACTAATAAAATAACTACATTTTCATTTCAAACCTTATTAATGGTAATTTCATTATGCATATTAGATTGATATATAAATATGTTGAGAATGACATCGACCTTAGTAATACTGGACACTGGAAGGTCCGACATTGGGATAATACTACTATTATAAACTATTCTTAAAGTAAATATTCATAGTCGTTGGTTTTGGAATACGATCAAATTTCTATAACCTAGAAGACTATCACATATCGTATATTGGAATTGGAGTTCCAATGGTTTAACTCGATGTACCATGAGCTTGGGAAGCTCGTATAGACATTTGGGTATTCGTTGGAGCGAATACTAAATGACTCACAAGTGATTCCTAACAGTTAGAAGTACACACCACCGTCAATAGGAATCACCTCGAGTTGAGTAGCGTATGTGATCCTTTGACTATAGGATAACATTGATTTTGAGTGTGATCCATACCATATATGTCAGAAACCTTTCATGGTCTGAACGCTAGATGTTCATTGGGTGTGGATCGATACATTCATTAATCAAGTGCGTATCAAGATAGGATCCGTTAGCCGGTATGTGTACCATAATGGGTTTAGGTATCCACTTGATAGTGTAATCTATGTTACCTAAGCACAACTCGGATAGCCTATGACGGAAGGATTGTTAAACATATGTGATGACCTCGACTTGTATAGTTCAGAAAGGTCGTTCGTATTCTTTGTGAATTTGGAGGTGGCCGAATTGCTTACATATAAGCTAGGCTTATATGATGAACGTGTCTGTACTTAGAGAGTCTCACAATATGAAGTGTACTCATTGAGCACTTGGGTAGCCGATAATTTTTTATAATAATAATATTTGATATTATAATTATCAACTAAAATAATTACGTGTTATTTGATAACATTAATTATTTGCTATGACCCAATTGGATTAACTGGATTAATCCAAAATCACACAAGAGCTTTGTAGTAATTTCATAAATAACTCTATCATTAGAGGAAATTTTGATAATTATAAATATATAATAATATGTGTATTTTGCTTGATTTAATTGGATTAAATCAAAGTGGTAGACAAAGGTGATCAATCACACCTAATTATACATATTTGGACAAATTGGATTAAGCCCACCTAAAAGTTGATTATTACTTTTATTAATAAAAACTTGCATAAGTTTTGCTATAAAAGACAAGCTTGAGCAAGTTTTTAATTAAGCTTGAGCTTAAGAAAGTTAAGCTTATGAAAGATAAAACAAGCAAGATTTAAAAATATTAACCCAAGTAAAAGAAATGTTTAGAGAAGCTTTGGAAGTTCTCTATAATATTTCAACTAGGAGAAATCAAGAATAGACCTTGGAATCAAGCTTGCTAGCATTGGAATCAAGTTTGGATCTTGGAGTCAAGCTTGCTAACTTTGGAAGTTCTCTCCAACATTTCAACAAGGAGAAAAAGATTGGATCTTTGAATCAAGCTTACTAGGTGAGTTTGATATTCTCTAAAGCTTTGTTTTCATTGGTGAAACATATAGTGATGTATTATGTATTAGATTTATAATAACATAGCTTGATGTTGAAATTAGGCTAATAAATTATTTATGGATGCTTTGGAAGCATAAACACAATAAGCTTGTGATTAGGTCAAAACGTTCATGTTGGACATAGAACATTAAATTAGTGTTTGGAATTCTAGATGATAGCTTGGAGTTATGGCTACCATTCTAGAATCACTTGACCACCTTTGAGTGACCTAGAATTGTTTATGAGTCACTTCATTGTAGGATTGTAATTTGGTTTATATTTTAGATTCAAAATTTACGGATGTGCGTATTTAGAATAAATTTATGTTTTTTAAAAAATATTTGATATTTTGAAAAATCTGATTTTATTCTTTAACATGTGTTGATGTTGGTTTTGATGTTAAGAATTAATTTTGTGTGTTTGAAGATGTTTAGGGAAAGTTGGAAGGAATTAGGGTAAAAGACCCTATTTCTTTCAGCTCTCTGGAATTCCAAAGAGCTGAAGGAAATAATAGCATTTGAAAAAAATTTAAAAAAAATGTGAACAGTGCGCGCACGCTCACTGAAACTTATTTTCTCCCGTTTTTGAGTTTTCGAACTCTGATTCAGCACCATTTTTTTCCTATAAACTCGTAATGGAATATAGTATTTCATTAAATTATTTAAAAATACACTTATATTTGATATCCATGGGTTAGACCCACTTCCACGTGTTACATATAGATAAATATTTACCCTTAATAGTGGTGTGGTTAGTTGGTGATATTCAAAGTAAAGCTCAACAGCTGATTCCACCACCGAGGCAGAATTTATAGTGGACTCAGAAGTACACATCACCGAAAATAGGAATCTCCTCGAGTCGAGTAGCATATGTGATCCTTTGACTATAAGATAACATTGATTTTGTATGTGATCCTCCACACTTTGATGTCATACATGTCAGAGACCTTTCATGGTCTGACCGCTAGATGTTCGTTGGGGGTTGACCGATGCATTTGTTAATCAAGTGCGTATCAAGATAGGATTTGTCAGCCTGTATGTGTACCATAAGAGGTTTAGGTATCCATATGAGTAAGTCTCGACTTTTAAGACTTTGTCCAAAGTTGATCACCTAAATTTGATCGCATATATCAGAATTGATGTTCTGAATAGTTGTAAAGAATCGTGGACATTCGACATGAGATGTGGGCCTTGGAATTTTGACGATGTAATATATTTTTCCTAAGCACAACTCAGATAGCCTACGATGGAGTAATTGTTAAACATATATGATGACCTTGACTTGTATACTTTAGAAATATCATTCGTGTTCTTCGCGAATTCGGAGGTGGCCGAATTGCGTACATATAAGCTGGGCTTATATGACGGACGTGTCTGGACTTAGAGAGTCCCACAATATGAAGTTTACTCGTTGAGCACTTGGGTAGCATATAATTTTTGATGTTAAATAATTTTTGATATTATAATTATCAACTAAAATAATTAAGTGTTATTGGATAACATTAGTTATTTACTTTGACCCAATTGGATTAATCCAAAATCACACAAGGGTTTTATTGTAATTTCATAAATATCTCTACCATTGGAGGATATTTTGGTAATTACAAATATTTAATAATAGGTGTATTTAGTTTGATTTAATTGGATTAAATCGAAGTGATAGACATATAATTAATCCATTAATTAAATTTTGTCTTGATTTAATTAGATTAAATCAAAGTGGTAGACAAATGTGATTAGTTACACCTAATTATACATATTTGGACAAATTAGATTAAGCTCATATACAAGTTGATTAGAACTTTTATTAATTAAAAATTGCTTAAGTTTTTCTATAAAAGTCAAGCTTGGGCAAGGTTTTAATCAAGCTTGAGAAAGCTAAGACGAGCAATTCCTAGAGACGTTAGCCTAAGAAAAAGAAGTATTTAAAGAAGATTTGGAAGTTCTCTACAACATTTCAACAAGGAAAAAGATGATTGGATCTTGGAACCAAGCTTGCTAGCTTTGGGAATTGACACGCTCACAAAGTGGTTCTTTACTCCCAAGTATAAGAGTGTCGAAATAAAAAAATAACTCGGTAAGTCCGGGGTCAATCCGCAGGGAATAGATTTAGTAAAATAAAATAACAATTTGAGTAAAAATAAAAAGACTTGATTTGTTTGAAGCGATTGGAAAATTTTAAATTGGATTGCAACAATAAAATAAAATACTAGGGTTAGAGGATTCACCTTTAATATTTCAAATTTAGAAATCTCACTTTTTATAATATATAAATTGTCATTATTACCCAATTAATTTATTTCAGGAATTAATTATGCCTAAACATATAAAATCAGCCATAAAGGCGGTGATAACTTTTGTTTATAACAAGTCTAGTTAGGTACTCAATTATGCTAAAAAAAATAAAACCAGCCATATAGGCGGTAACAAAGTTTGTCAATAATTAATCTTGTTTTAAATTTATTACTAATAATTAGATTACAATTTATATATTATAATATAAATGAGATTAATCTATATTTTCATATTAAAAGCTTCACCATGTACCCAAGCAAAAAGAAATTAGCTACTCATAATTTAATTAAAAACACACATAATTTTATTACTGAAAGAAAAATAAATTACAAGAAATTTTTTTAAAAATAAAACACACAAGAGTTAGAAATCCATAAATTTTCAGAGAAAACTATGGAATCCAGATAGAAGAAAATGAGGTGGAGAACACATTTATTTATAGAGGTGCTTGCACCTCCATCGCTTGAAATTTTGCAAGCTTTATCCACCATTTTCTCCATCCCATATGATAATCGTATATTGTCATTTTTTCTTTAATTGGATTTTAATATTTACATATAACACTTTGGATTTTTCATCCATTTCGGTCTTGAAAACTACAGAACTAGAAAAATTTGTCAACAATAAAGTTGTAGATCTTTGAGTCTTCTTTCATCTGGAACTGGAATCACTTCAATTCGATATCTAAGTAAAAAGTATTTCACCTACATAAGAAATAAAAATCACAATAAAAATATATAAAATATAAAATATAAAATTAATTATTATTTTATAAATATGTTAAATTAAGGGGAATAATAAAACTACAAGTGTAAAATGATTAATTTTTCTTTTAATAAATTTACACTTTTTAGTGTTCATCACAACCCCCAACCAGCTTATTACTAGTCTATAGTAATTTAAGTGAAAAAATACTTTAAAAGATAAATTCTTATCCAAATTAATAATTATTTTATTTCTTTCTAAATGATCAAATAAGTAAATTCTCTTGCACTTTTTACCATTCTTCCATACACACATAAAACAAGGTATCAACCAATTAATTGTGCTCACAATATTCACAGGTCTTATTGAAAAGAGAGTAATATTTTTGTCCTAAAACTATATTCGAGTTCACACCTTTTGGCAACAAGAGTTTATTTATAAATACATTTTTTTTAATTATAACACATATTCAATCCTTGTAACGTGTTTTGGACCAGTGACTCTCATACCAGTTGGCTTTAGGGCACTAGGTATTAAGACACCCCTACTGACTTAATTGCTCGGATTTCAGATATTAAAAGGAAAAAGTGTCTGATTTTCTTAAGCTTTCTCCTTAACCCATGTAACGAGCTTTGAGACAGTGACTCACAGACCAGTTGTCCTTAGGGCACTAAGTGTTAAAACACCCATACAGACTTAATTGCTCGAGTTAGATAGGCCACGAAATCGAACTTATTCACACACTTTTTTAACTCAATCTCTCCTGTTTACTGCTTACTGAGGCAAGATGTCCAGTTACTAAGTAAAAGCTTGATTATTATTTTTTTTTTAACTCAAGCTCTACCGTTTTATGCGAACAATCACTCCTTGCTGAGGCAAGATGTCCGGTTAGTAAGCAAAAAGCATGGTTAGTTTTTTCAATAAAAACACAAATTCCACTGCCTTTAGGTGCTACCTCCAACAAACTAGAGAACTGAATATTACAAAATTTTCACTTACAATCCATGATCATATGTTACCGTATATGTTGATAATACCTGTCAAATGAGCTTATGAAGAAAAAATTTAATCAATATTATGGAGAATTCACAAATTTAAATGATTTAAAAAGAAAGGAATAAAAATAACTTGTTACGAATTATTCTGAGATACGTCTCAAGAGCGAAAACCTCTTACACAGCCACCTCTAAACAACAATTCCACTTGGTTAGTTAAAAATTTATTGTTAGTTTGTGTGTAGTTTTCTTTTTTGAAAAACACGAAAGAAAATCAACACAAAATATTTTTTTACACATAAAATAACAACAAGGTAAATAAAAATTATTTTTTTTACAGAAAACATCAACACAAAAATGGTTTTTTTTTTTTAAACAAAAAACACAGCAACGAAACATAAAAATGAAAACTATCTAGTCAATTATCCCCTCCCCCAACCAATTTGAGACATTGTCTCCAATGTCTGAAAAAAGAAGAAGTAGAGTTTAGAAGATATCACATGGTTAGTGTGGAACTGACAATTGAATCTATGACTATTTAAAAGGAAAATAATTACAGATTAAGATTCAAGTATATTGTACGCTTCTTGCCACGATTGTCACCATACCAGTTCAACTTGGAAAAAATATGGTCTATTTTTGGT
>SKCR01017367.1:0-134230 GCA_019454045.1 Zanthoxylum bungeanum | reverse complement strand
AAAATAAAGAAAATGGAGGGAAGCAAGTGTGTTTTGTGGCAAAACAAGAGTGCTAGCACACTCCGGGATCATGCCAAGGTGATAAGGGAAGTATACCCATGAGCAGGGAACGTTTTGATGAAGCTTGAAGCTCGTTTTTGATGTTCAAAATGGCACAAAAATACCACCAAACTGCTGCAGTGGGCGCACATGAGCAGTGGGCAGTGAGCAGAATTTCAGTTCGTTTTTGTTGCCAAATCGTCTCTCAACCGCTCGATGTAAGTATTCCTCACTTCCGTCGTTGTATTCGCTTATGATTCAGCTTGAGTTTTGATCTTGGGACCTATAGAAACTCCTACACATGGAAAGCTTCGTAATCAATGTCGATGGACAAGAAGTGATCTTGACTTTGGCCAACAAATCACAACTTGGACAAGACACCGATATGGAACAAAACTCTCATGATTCAAACACATCCGCAATTGACAAAGGTCTTGACTTTGGCCAACAAACCAATGCCAACTTTGGATCTTGAGTAAGAATCACTCAACAGAAGGAAAAACACTTAATATGTTGTGAGGTTTTTCGCGTGCAAATTGGCAACCAATTTATTATCTTTGTTAAGGTCTCATCATCATATACCCTTAAACATGCATTCTAAATACATAATAAAGGGCGTATAAATAATAAAATTAATAATGATATACGGATGGATATGTCACAAATTGTTCCTAGAACAAATCACTCTCTTTCCTCTCCCGGGCTAAAACTATTCTAACCTCTACCCAATTACAAAATACAATAAAGAAACCTCATTTACATTGAGGGGAAAAGGTGAGAAGAGAAATACAATGAGAAATGAGATAAAAGGCTGGACACGCAGGTCCAATTTAAATAAATTCTAAATTTATTACAATTTCCAAAATTGCCCTCGCCCTTCTAATATCCATCCGATATACATTATTCATACAACACATTCATGTATTCCTACAAATCATATTATTCAATCAATCTAATCCAATTAATTAATCTTTGAATTAATGACCATCCAATGTTCAAACAACGATTTGATTTGCACGAGTCCAACTCGTTTAAGAATAAATACTTAAAGTACGTATTCTTGAATTATATCGAACTACAACTTTAAATCCAATTTATTTGTATTCAATACTAATTCCAAATTAATTCCAAATTAAATATTTACACTTACTTATAAGCCCTAAAGACTTGGATTCCAAATCCAATCTTAATGGGTCACAATGGCCTAATAACATCCAATGTCATTTTAATTAAAGTCCAATGGGCTTTTAATTGATTCTTAAGGCATGGGCTTTGGCCATAATGGATCAAACCCAAAATGCCAAGGCCCAATAGGAATCACCATATTGCCAACAAATCAATTTAGGCCAATTTGGCCCAATTAAATTCTTTAAAGGGCCAAGTGATGTATTTGGACTTTATGGAATTGGTTTGGGCCCAATTGGATCCAATCCAAAAGTCCAAAACCAAACTTAGTCAAACCAAGCCCATTAAGCCCAAATACACACTTTTAGCCCAATTCTTAATTAAAGGCTTATTAACATATTTATAATATTCCAAATATCACAATTATTTTAATTAAAGTGTATTAGCCATGATTAATTAATTAAACTCAATATTTCCCAAATACCAATTAACTTAATTAATCATGCTTAATCCATCAATTCATGCTCAACACAAATTGAAGCCAAAACACATCATTTCATGCTCAACACCTAAATTGAATCCTAAATTCATCATTTCATGCTCAACATGCTCTTTGATTTTAACATAAACTTTATTGACTTTGATTCCAATCCAATCAAACCAACAATCAACATTTAAACATGCATTTAAACACATCATTTCATGTTACAAAAATCAAAAAAATTGCAGTCCACTGTACAGTGAAATTCGGCCATGTGAAGAAATTTTTTATTTTTGATCCATTTGATTTGTTTCAAATCTAATCATGCATAACTCTAAGTTATCATATTCTAAGCATGCTCAAAGCATCAATTTGAAAGAATCATGTTCAAAACATAAAAGCCCCAAAATTTAGTCTCATGAACCCTACAATTTTCATGCTTAAACCTGGCACTTGATACCATTGTTAGTGTTCCTAGAACATGCCAAGGATCTAATAAGCAAGAAAAGGTGTTCATAAATTCATTATAAGTTGCGGAATGCCTTACATTGAATGGATTTGAGCTTTTAAAATTTTGAGAAGAAAATCTCCAATATCCTTCCTTTGTTGATTCCAAGCTTTGAGTTGGTTTCCAAGATCCTTCCTTTGATGATTCCAAGCTTTCAGTTGTTTGAATGAAGATCTCCAAGATCCTTCCTTTGATGATTCCAAGCTTTGAGTTGGTTTCCCTATCACCTTAGTTGATTCCATGAAGTGCTAGCTTTGTTGATTTTGCAACAAAATCAAAGAGAGGGAGAATGCATATTCACGCCCATTAGGAGATGTATTAGGTTTTTTTTTTGTTTCAAGTGTTGTATTACACAAGTGAAGAGAGAGGGAAGGCTTTTGGTAAAATCCCTTTTACCCTTTTCACCTAAACTAGGTGGTTGGGTAAATGGTTTTACCAAAACCATTACAAGGTGGTTGGATGGTTGGTGGCTTGGCATAAATGCCAACTACCCTCCCAACTACCACATGTGAAATGGGCCCTACATTTGAATTCAAAACTCAAATGGATTCTACGAATGTTTGTCGCAGCTCGGATTCGTTTAATCCTATTAAATGAATTTCGGTCGCTAAATAATTAAATCTAATTTAATTAAATGACGACGCCTCGTAAATATATTACGAATGCCGTTTACGAATTAATTCTAAATTAATTCGTTCGCTCTTATTAAAGTCCAACTTTAATTTCGTAATGAAATCCAATTCATATAATATATCCAATATATTAATTTTAGCCCATACGAATAAATTAAATAGAAAAATCAAATTTAACTAATAAATTTTTTCTACCGATTAATTCCAAATTAATCGTGTTCTATCTCTTCCGAACACATTTAATCCCATATTAAATAATATCTCAATAAATCCCAGATTAATTTTCTTCATCTTATTAATCCCATATTAATTCTCTCTCTTAATTAATCCCAGATTAATTCTAATTTGAGTCAACTGTCATTGGTGAATCTTTGGGAAGCGACCCAAGAGATCTCTGGATTGTTGGCAGTAAAAACGGTCATCAGATTATCCGAATATGTGCGTACCTCGTACCACATGCTTACTGATTTACAAGACATGGTTGGCTTCTAGCAAAGCTGTTGGTAATTATCTAAGGTCCCAAGATCAAACAAGACATGAAAACATGCGTGAATACACCAATGAAGATAGCGGAATACTTACATTGATCGGTTATGTCGATTTGAAGACGAATCAAGGCCAAAAACGTACTGCCTTTGTAAGCCCACTGCAGCAGTCCATGCTCACTGTCTTGGCAGTTTCGGGTCTCAAAACGAAGCTCCAAACTCCGTCGGATGAATCCCGCCTCATGGTGAACCTCCCTACCACCGTCGCAAGACTCGTAGTGTGCTAGCACTTGAATTTTCACCATGAAAATCCAACCCTTGCTTCCCTTTAGTGTCACGTTTTTCTGGTTCAAAACCAGTCCCAAAATTCTGTTTTTGGGCGTGAGAGGAAGAGAGAAAATGTGAGAGAATGAAATTGTGTTAAGTTGTTAAAATGATTTCCAAAATCAATTTATATTTATATATATGCCTAATTTTCATTAAATTAATATAAAATGACTACACATAACATGCAATGGCTTAGAGTGTCAAACACTCAAACTCCATGCAATGACATTGAGTGCAATGTACACAATCTACATGCAAAGCATTAGAATGACATGTGTCATGTGGGCCCCACACGTTTCCAAATGAAAGTGGGCCCACGTGCACTCACGCGTTCGGGTTCGATATTTCCGAAATACCGAGCTTACGTCGCGACGTTAATCAATCGAATTTAATAAATAATTGCCCTGGCGAAATTATTATTTACGTCGCTAACGAATTAATTCTAAATTAACTCGTTTGCCCGAATTAAATCTGATTTTATTCCGCGTCGAAATCTAATTTCGTCTAATATATCGAATATATTAAATACATCGATTAATTTCCGAATTAATCGTTCTCATCTCTTTAGACGACATTTTAATCCCGGATAAAATCTCCGTTATTAATCCTAGATTAGTTTCTCTCTCTTCTGTATAATCCCAGATTATTCAAGAGTGCGAGTTGTGCGTCATCGGTGGATTATCGGGAAGCGACCCATGAGATCCCCGGATAATCTGGCAGTAAATACGGTCGTCGGAGTATCCGAATCACGTACACCAGTACGTAACTACTAAGTTCTACTATCTAACTACAAATTCTACCGATTTACAGACAAGGTCGACTCCTAGCAAAGCACCAAGTCTACCTAATTCTCCGGACATATCCATTTAAGAATATTAGATCTGTATCAAGCGTAGTATACTAATGTATTGTGCATATCGGCCCAGTATCGGATAATCACGTGCTAGGGCTGGGGATGGATAAGTGTCTGCCCCGTCCGAAACACATATCGGATGTCTGTAACTAGTCTCTATAATCGGATATTCATGGACCTGGTCATAATATCACGATTGGATGCGCATCACTTTAAGAGCACTAATACCGTATCCTGCGTGACATCATCTCCATTATGACTGGAGTGACACTTCCGTCTTGACATCACATCCAATAGACTACGATCTCAATATACCCGGCATTGGCGTACACAGAACCGGTTACAGTCCTAGACGACCTCAACTAAAGTATATCGATTGTCGTAAGCATTAGCGATGTAAGTCTCAGGTTAAGACTATACACACCTACCTTGATTTCGCCTCCCATAGACACATCGTCATAATACCAATGGGATTCCGAGGGGTCTATCCAGAGCGAAGCTGTTTCCCGTACCATCGGTGAAACACGACCTCCTATCGCACTTGCATAAGTATCCAATACTTATATATATGAGAACTATGTCGTTGTGCCCTCACAATGCGCACAAGTGCAATACTAGCCTATTCCGCATTATCGATGTCCAGTCTCGATAATACTACGGCTAGGGATATTTAATGATTAATCCTTCGTGGACTGATACTGTCTCATATCATCTCAATCCAGGAACTAATCATAGGGACCGTCTCTTCATTTATATATCTATGGTGATCTAATCACAAATGATGAGAGTGCAATTTCCTTGTTACATAGTTAATTTTGCTACAACAACACAATGTTCTGTGCAAATAGTGACGCTATGGGTCATATTATCCAACAATCTCTCACTTGGCACGTAGCGAGTCACTCAAGTGTCCTACACCCGAACTATGTAAGGTTCGCTCAAATTGCTGAGGAAAGTTTTTCGTCAGCGGATTTGTTTGATTATCGTCTGACGCGATTTATACGATCATCACATCGCCACGATGTATGATCCGAACGAATCAGATGAATATAGAAGTATATATCTGGATCGTCGATGAGACCTTTAATTTCTTTAGCCTTGTGCTGACGCCTAGCTCAGCTGCTAACAGAACTATATCTAATCTAATTAGATTCATTATCGACCCAATGGCTTCTATTGCTGCCTCAGCTGCAGCAATAATCCGCATTAGTTGTTTATTCGGCAACAGTTATCTTGCTCGGAAGATTTCCAGCTCACTGTCCCGTTATTCAAACTTTATAGTACCGCGTATATAACTAGTTTCGGGAAACTTGCTGCAGTGATCCCAGTCACTTCAAGTCTCCTTCTCCATAGTAAAGATAGCATCTTTAGTTCTCAGAGATACTAACAGATGTCTTCTTAACTTCAATCCAGTGACTATCACTTGGATTGTCCCGATTGTGACTCCATATGCTCGAAGCGTATGAGACACCAATACTAGTACATTTTAAATGTACAATTTCCCAGAGAGTGTTAACAAACTCCAAATCTATCCCAGTAGATCTTTATTCCTTGAATAAAGGTTGTTACTACTACCCCAGAATTCTACGGAGAATTTCTATGAAAGAATATCTATGAAAGCCAAGCTTTCACCAATTGCTATATGGGAATTTAACACTGTCAGTGCGCTCCCACTATCCTCCTTATATACACAAGAATTATTTCGTTTTGAGTCAAATCATAAACCATTATGATTATTTCAAAACGACAGTCCAAGAACCTTATGCTTGCATCAATCCAAACATGGATCGAATAACCCGCAAACCTGGTTTGTCGGTTATACAAAATCGTCAGGATGTTGTAAACATCCTCCAAAAGGTTTTCCTTTTCAGGAAAGCGATTTTGATTTGTAACTGACATATTTCATAAATGAAATATATAGTTATTTTCAAGCATTTTCAAAATGGATTTACCATGGCAACAGGTAAAAGGTTGAACCGTTATTAACACAATGTTGATAACGATACCTTTCCGTCAAAAGCCCTAGCTTTGTACGTTGGTATGTTGCCATCTATGTATGTCTTCCTTGAAGACGTTAAATGTACCATAGGCACAATGCCTGTGGTACAACAACTAGTATCCAAATAGTTGTTATACATGGAATCCATTTCGGATTCATGGCACTTTGCCATAATTGGAGTCGATACCCTCGTATCACTTCCTCATAACGTAGTCGGATGGTACACACCCCTAAGATTGACATCTTTATGAGGTGAGATCAGAAACCCATACCCTAGGTTGTTTTCTGACTCTATCCAATCTACTAGGTTCTTGTGTATTTGAAGATTAATGGTATAGTTTCATCATAGATGAACTATTTGTGTTCCATTAAGGACTTCGTGCCTTGAACAGTATTACTCCGATTTTCATCGAGTATCACTATCCTCCCACTGACCACTGCATATCGGTATTCCTCTCAGGAAAACCGCATGGTGAGCAACAATTACATTGTTCTCATGTGGGATTTATAAGTACTATACTTAAGGTTTCCCTTAGGATAACCTATATTGGCACTTATCCAATTTGGGTCCTTAGTTTGGTATCATCCAAACGCTATGCCTCGCATACCCAAATTATCAGGAATGAGAAACCTCGTTTCTTCCCTGTTCATATCCTATATGATATCTGTCAAACAGATTTATTTGGAACCTTATTCTAAATAAGTTTTGCACTGTTAATACATATCCTGTAGAAGGAAATAGTAGCTCATAGCGACTCATGATAAACCTTATCATGTCCAACAAAATTCGGTTTTAGTTCAGACACACCGTCTAACTGACGTGTCTCGGAGGAGTCCTTACATGAAAGAACACCGTACTCTTTCATTTATATATGAAACTTACTGCTTAAGTATTTTCCATTTCGGTCTTACCGTGGCGGAATAACACTATAGCCGATCTGTTTGTTTTCTTCTTCGTGTCGAAACTTCAAAAGTTTCCGATCTGTGTTCTTCAAAAGAAACACATAACCACAACGTGATGCTACATCCGTTAAGGTCACGAAATATTCATGTTCACATCTAGCCTAGCTAGATATGGGCCCACTTAATTCACCATGAATAGGGCTAACAGATCGGTGGCCCTTTTACTATTACCAAGTAAATAGTATTTTAGGTATTTTAACCTAATAAACTAGATTCGTAGACCTTATTTAAATAGTCAAATCAGTCCTAGTACCCACTCTTAAAAGGTGTGGATATACAAGTCTTGTTTAATTGTGTCCTAGACAACAATGCCACAAATAATTCTCCATTGATCAAATCAATTTAAGCTATTAATTTGTCATTTTATATGTTTGAGATTTTATTATATTCAAAATATAAATTCTGTTATTTACATCCAATGTATTTATCTCAGTATCATCTTTATATAATGAAACACTTTAGTGTTCTAGAATATAAAGGTTTTATCCGCATCGGATTAAACACTGATATAGAGATAATGTCTCTAGTCAAACTAGTTACATTATAACATTTCCTAATTTAAGTACATACCCAAAGGGTAGTTCCTAAACCTAGGTATCTACGGTCGAAACAAGCGACTTTCGTCCCGTTTCCAATTCGCAGAGAAATCTCGGCTTGAAGCCAGTATCCAGCTCACAGCGGATTCTGAACGTCAATACATATATATTTTATGTACCACACTAAGTATTTAAAATCCAATTTCAATACTAGTAGTAAAGATAACTTTGACAATATTTTTAAAGTTAGAGCCTCGCCCTATCTTTAATTCCTTCGTGTCTTCCATATCCAAATGGTAGTCACTTTGGGATATGTCAATATCTTTTCAATATTTCACAACCTTTGGCCAAGCCTTGGGTTTTAGAATATCGAAATGATATGCACCTTGTGCTACATGCCCAATTGCAAACTTTGACTTTTCTCCACTAGAATAGTCAATTAATTGCAACTTTAATACTTTTAAATCTAAAGATAGATTTATTATAAGTATATTATTAAGCACTAAAGTCATCATCACATAAATCTTCCAAGACTTTATGCTCTACTATTTGCTTAATAATGGGTTTAGTCATAATAAGTTATTTTATCAAATAAATTAACCTATTATTAATTCCCAATTGAAAATTAAATCATTTAAAGCATTTAATCCAATGATTATATATTTTAAATATTCAACTTTTCAATTCTTTCTTGATTTCAATAGTCCAACTATTTAATCAATTTAATAAGGTACTATTTATTATAATGATTACAATAATCTAATTATTTAATCAACTATAATTTAATATTGATTACTATAATCTAATTATAAAATCAACTATCATTTTATTCATTATATTGATTACTATAATCCAATTATAAAATCAACTATATATTGAATGAGTTTGTATATAGTCCAACTATATATATATATAAAACAACATAAAATATTAGTCCAACTAATACTTTTAATAAATATGACGAGTAAATAAAATGAGCGTGTTTAGCGAGTATTCGAACGAATGTTGCAAATTCAATACTTGCCTCCCACTATTTTTCGTCGAGCCTCTAACCCTCCGTCGAGTACTCGGGAAACCGTGTTTCCTAGTGGGCTAGGATCCCGTTAAATATCACACAATCTTGACTTTGGCCAACAAATTGTATGATAATTAACTAGGTAGATCTCGAAGATCAATTGGATCTCATCCAACTCCTAGATCCAGTAGGTGGACATCCAAGTCCCAAACATATATCTCATATATGCCTATACATCGAATGTATACCCTAACCTTTTTCCTCTAAATCAACTAGGCCTTGGCTTTGGCACAACAAACCTAATGATCCCAGTCAAGCGCGGACCCATTGACATGGAAGCTTCGTAATCAATGTCGTTGGACAAGAAGTGGTCTTGACTTTGGCCAACAAACCACAACTTGGACAAGACACCAATATGGAACAAAGCCTCGTGATTAAAACACATCTTCGAAGGACAAGGGCTTGACTTTGGCCAACAACCCCTGCCAATCTAGGATCTTGAGTAAGAATCACTCAATGGAAGGAAAAACGCATGATATTTTAACGAGGGTTTTTCGCGTGCAAATTGGCTACCAATTTAATTATCTTTGTTAGGTCTCATCATCATACACCCTTAAACATGCATTCTAAATACATAATAAAGCGAGTATGAAATAAAATAATAATGATATGCGGATGGATACTTAACACATTGATCCTAGATCAAATCTCTCTCCTTTCTCACTCAAGCTAGCACTTGTACTACTACTTCTACCCGTTACACTACACTTCTAAAGAACCCTCATATACATAGAGGGGAATAGGTGAGAAGAGAATACAAAGAGAAAGAAGGTGATAAGGCTGGACACGCAGGTCCAATTTAATAAATCGAATTTATTACAACAATTTCTAAAATTGCCCACCCATCTAATATCCATCCGATATACATTATTCATTCAACACAACCATGTATTCACACACATAAGCATGCTATCAATCAATCTAATCAAATAATTAATCTGATAATTAAGTGATCATCCAATGTTCAAACAACGATTTGATTTTGTTCGAGTCAAACTCGTTTTTGCGAATAAGTACTTAAAGTACGAATTCATGAATTAAATTAAACTACATCATTAAATCTAATTTAACATGTATTTAATACTAATTCACTATTCAATTCTAGATTAAATATTACACTTTATTTAATAAACCTTTTACGATTTAAATTCCAAATCTAATCGTAACGCGTCTCAAAGACCGATTAACGTCCAACGTCAATTCATTAAAGTCCAATGGGCTTTTGATTGATTTCTTAAGGCGTGGACTTTTGGTCATTCGGGTCAAACCGATAACCAAAGTCCAATCCGGGATTTACCCCCAAGCCCATAAATCAATCTTGGCCCATTAGGCCCAATTGAACATTAAAGGTTCATTAAGTCGCATTTGGGCTTTATGGTCAAGGTTTTGGCCCAATTGGATCCAATCCATTTGCCTAAACCAAACTTGATAAATCAAGCCCATTGGCCCAAATACAACATTTAAATCCAATTTCCAAAATTAGGCCCAAATAATTAAATTCAAAAAATCCAACTTTCCCAATTTAATTACCAAAGTGTATTACATGATCACAACTAAATCAACATTTCTAAAACACCATATTAGTCCAATTAATCATGCTTGATTCATTATCATATGTCCAACACACAAATTGAAAGATCAAACCCATCTACATGCTTAAAGGTCTCGGCCAAGGGAGTGATTTCATGTCCAATTCGGTTTCAATCCAATTAATCCGCATTCGACATTAAATACATATCCCGAATGATTTCCAATACATCCAATTATCAAAATCAAAATTTACCAAGACATTAGGGCATTAGTCACATTCGGCCAACTCAAAGATTTTGGGGTTTTTTGTCCAATTCGAAATCCAATCCAATCCGATTCAAATTAATATCAACCTAATCGATTCTAAACTCATCAAATGAATTAAAAAACAAAAATCCAAGATCCCAAAAATGCATATACATTCGGCCAAGGTGAATAATTGGGGAAAATTATTCCAAATCAATTTTCGTCAAATTAGTCCAACCAATATGAATTTAAACATGTTATAAGCATACTCAAACAAGCAATTTATTCAAATCATGCTCAACAAACATTTACCCAAATTTTAAGCCCTACATTTTTCATGCTTGCATGCTTAACATTAGCTCATGATGCCATTGTTGGTAATTATCTAAGGTCCCAAGATCAAACAAGACATGAAAACATGCGTGAATACACCAATAAGATAGCGGAATACTTACATTGATCGGTTATGTCGATTTGAAGACGAATCAGGCCAAAAACGTACTGCCTTTGTAAGCCCACTGCAGCAGTCCATGCTCACTGTCTTGGCAGTTTCGGGTCTCAAAACGAAGCTCCAAACTCCGTCGGATGAATCCCGCCTCATGGGTGAACCTCCCTACCACCTTCGCAAGACTCGTAGTGTCTAGCACTTGAATTTCACCATGAAAATCCAACCCTTGCTTCCCTTTAGTGTCACGTTTTTCTGGTTCAAAACCAGTCCCAAAATTCTGTTTTGGGCGTGAGAGGAAGAGAGAAAATGTGAGAGATGAAATTGTGTTAAGTTGTTAAAATGATTTACCAAAATCAATTTATATTTATGCCATAATTTTCATTAATTAATAATAAATTATGACACATAACATGCAATGGCTTAGAGTGTCAAACACTCAAACTCCATGCAATGACATTGAGTGCAATGTACACAATCTACATGCAAAGCATTAGAATGACATGTGTCATGTGGGCCCCACACGTTTCCAAATGAAAGTGGGCCCACGTGCACTCACGCGTTCGGGTTCGATATTTCCGAAATAACCGAGCTTACGTCGCGACGTTAATTCAATCGAATTTAAATAAATAATTGCGCCTGGCGAAATTATTATTTACGTCGCTAACGAATTAATTCTAAATTAACTCGTTTGCCCGAATTAAAATCTGATTTTAATTCCGCGTCGAAATCTAATTTCGTCTAATATATCGAATATATTAATACATCGATTAATTCCGAATTAATCGTTCTCTCTCTTTAGACGACATTTATCCCGGATAAAACATCTCCGTTATTAATCCTAGATTAATTTTCTCTCTCTTCTGTATAATCCCAGATTATTCAAGAGTGCGAGTTGTGCGTCATCGGTGGATTATCGGGAAGTGACCCATGAGATCCCCGGATAATCTGGCAGTAAATACGGTCGTCGGAGTATCCGAATCACGTACGTACCAAGTACTACGTTCTACCGATTTACGAGACAAGGTCGACTCCTAGCAAAGCACCAAGTCTACCTAATTCTCCGGACATATCCATTTAAGAATATTAAGATCTGTATCAAGCGTAGTATACTAATGTATTGTGCATATCGGCCCAGTATCGGATAATCACGTGCTAGGGCTGGGGCTGGATAAGTGTCTGCCCCGTCCGAAACACATATCGGATGTCTGGTAACTAGTCTCTATAATCGGATATTCATGACCTGGTCATAATATCACGATTGGATGCGCATCACTTTTAAGAGCACTAATACCGTATCCTGCGTGACATCATCTCCATTATGACTGGAGTGACACTTCCGTCTTGACATCACATCCAATAGACTACGATTCTCAATATACCCGGCATAGTGGCGCGTACACAGAACCGGTTACAGTCCTAGACGACCTCAACTAAAGTATATCGATTGTCGTAAGCATTAGCGATGTAAGTCTCAGGTTAAGACTATACACACCTACCTTGATTTCGGCCTCCCATAGACACATCGTCATAATACCATGGGATTCCGAGGGGTCTATCCAGAGCGAAGCTGTTTCCCGTACCATCGGTGAAACACGACCTCCTATCGCACTGCATAAGTATCCAATACTTATATATATGAGAACTATGTCGTTGTGCCCTCACAATGCGCACAAGTGCAATACTAGCCTATTCCGCATTATCGATGTCCAGTCTCGATAATACTACTACGGCTAGGGATATTTAATGATTAATCCTTCGTGGACTGATACTGTCTCATATCATCTCAATCCAGGAACTAATCATATGGACCTCTCTTCATTTATATTCTATGGTGATCTAATCACAAATGATGAGAGTGCAATTTCCTTGTTACATATAGTTAATTTTGCTACAACAACACAATGTTCTGTGCAATAGTGACGCTATGGGTCATATTATCCAACAAAAGCATCGTGCCTACCCAATTCTCCAGAAATATTCTTACTGGAATATATATATCTATGTCAGGCGTAATATACGTAGTATTGCGTATTGCGTATTACGATCCAGTATCGAATGTCACGTGTTAGGCCTGGGGCTGGAACTATGTCTGCCCCGTACGAAGCACATGTCGGATGTCTGGTAACTAGTCTCTATATTGGATGAACATGACCTAGTCATATCATCCCGATGACTGCAGTACTTAAGAGCACTAGTTCCGTATCATACGTGACATCATCTCACCATGACTAGAGTGATACTTCCGTCTTGACATACATTACACCAATACACTATGATTCTCATGATACCCAGCAGAGGCGTACACAGAACCGGTTAAAGCACTGGACGACCAAAACTAAAGCATACCGATTGTCGCAAGTATTAGCGGTGCAAGTCTCAAGTTAAGACCAATACACCTACCCTGATTTCGGACTTCCATAGACACATAGTCATACTACCAATGGAATTTCGAGGGGTCTATCCAGAGCGAAGCTATTTCCGCCGCACCATCGGTAAACACAACCTCCTATCACACTTGCATAAGTATCCAATACTTAAATATATGAGAACTATGATGTTGTGCTCCCACAACGCGCACAAGTGCAATACTAGTCAATTCCGCATTATCGATGTCCAGTCTCGATAATACTACGACTAGGGATATTTAATGATTAATCCTTCGAGGACTGATACTGTCTCATATCATCTCAATCCAGGAACTAATCATAGGGACCTCCTATCATTTATACATCTAGGTGATCTAATCACAAATGATAAGAGTGCAATCTCCTTGTCACATAGTTAATTTGTACAACAACACCATGATCTGTACAAATAGTGACGCTATGGGTCATAACTGTCAAACAATCTCCCACTTGGCCTATAGCCAGTCACTCGAGTGTCCTACACCTGAACTATGTACGGTTCGCTCAAAATGCTGAGGAAAGGCTTTCGTCAGCGGATTTGTATGATTATCGTCTGATGCAATTTATTCGATCATCACATCGCCACGATGTATGATCTATGAACGAATCAGATGAATAGTCGAAGTATATATCTGGATCGTTGATGAGACCATTAATTTTTTATTCTGTGCTGTAGCCTAGCTCAGTTGCTAACAGAACTATATCTAATCTAATTAGATTTGTTAATGACCCAGATGGCTTCTATTACTGCCTCAGCCGCAGCAATACCCACATTTGTTGTTTATTCGGAAACACACATCTTGCTTGGAAGATTTCAGCTCACTGTACCGTTATTCAAACTGTATAGTACCGTGTTACGACTTTTAGTCGCTTAATCAGTTAGGAAACTTGCAACAGTGATCACAGTCACTTCAAGTTCTCCATATCCATAGTTTAAGACATCTCTAAGATTCTAACGGATGTTCTTATTATCAATCCAATGACTATCACTTGGATTGACCTGTTGTGACTCCATATGCTCAAAGCGTATGAGACACCAGGTCACGTACATTTTTCAATGTACGAGTTCTCAGAGAGTGTTAAAAACTTTAAATCTATCCCACTAGATCTTTATTCCTAGAATAAAGGTTGTTTCTCCCAGAATTCTACGGAGAGTTTTCATGAAAGCCAAGCTTTCACCGATTATAATATGGGAATATCATTTCCAAGAAATGACATATCATTATCATAAGGACATTTACTGTCAGTGCGCTCCCACTAACCTCTTTTTATACACAAGAATCATTTCGTTTTCGAATTAAAATCATTACACCATTATGATTACATCAAAACGTTAGTTCCAAGAACGTAATGCTTACTTCAATCCCTTTATGGATTGAATAACCCGCAAACCTTGTTTGCTAGTTTTGGTACGACAAAACCGCCAGGATATTGTAAACATCCTTCAAAAGGTGTCCTTTTCAGGAAAGCGATTTTTCGGTTCACCTGCCATAATTCATAAATGAAACATGCAGCATCAGCAAGCATTATCCAAATGGATTTAACATGGCAACATGTAAAAGATTTCGTTGTAATCAACATAATGTGACAAATGAGATTGCACTATTATCATGTGATTAGATCACCAAGATATATAAATGATGAGAGGTCTTTATGATTTGTTCCTGGATTGAGAATGATATGAGACAGTATCAATCCACGAAGGATAAATCGTTAAATATCCCTAGTCAGAGTATTATCAAGATTGGACATCGATGAATACGTAAAAGACTAGTATTACACTTGTGCGTGTTATGGGAGCACAACGGCATAGTTCTCATATGTTTGGGTATAGGATACTAATGCAAGTGTAATATGAGGTTGTGTTTCACCGATGGTACGGGAAACAGCTTCGCTCTGGATAGCCCCCTTTGGAATTCCATTGGTAGTATGACTACGTGTCTATGGAAGTCCGAAATCAGGGTAGGTATATTTGGTCTTAACCTGAGACTTGCACCGCTAATGCATACGACAATCAATATACTTTGGTTGAGGTCGTCCAGGGCTTTAACCGGTTCCTATGTATGCCAATTCTGGGTATATCGAGAATAGTAGTGTGTTGGGTGTGATGTCAAGATGGAAGTGTCACTCCAGTCATATGGAGATGATGATCACGTAGGGATACAGAACTGGTTCTCTTATAATGTTGCAACCGTCGGGATAATATGACTTGGTCATGATTATCCGATTCTAAATAGACTAGTTGCTCGTTATCCGACATATGATCGTACGGGGCAGACACTGTAACAGCTCCAGGCCTTGCATGTGATCATCTGATACTGGACAGAAATACGCAATACGCGTATACGTATACGCCTGAATAATCCTTATTCCTGTAAGGACATTTCTGGAGAATTGGGGAGGCATGGCGCTTTGCTAGAAGCCAACCTTGTCTTGTAATTCGGTATAAACGTAGTACGAGGTACTTACGTGTTCGGATAGTCCGACGACTGAATTTACTGCCAACAGATCCGGGGATCTCATGGGTCGCTTCCCAAATATTCACCGATGACATATGACTCGCACTTTAATTAATCTGGGATTAATAAAATGAGAGAGAAAATTAATCTGGGATTAATTACGAAGATATTTTATCTGGGATAAAATATCATTTAAAGAGAGAGAACGATTAATTTGGAATTAATCGATAAATTAATATATTCGATATATTAAACGAAATTGGATTTCGACGCGAATTAAAATTAGATTTTAATTCGGGCAAACGAATTAATTTACAATTAATTCTTTAGCGACGTGAATAGTAATTATGTTTGGCATGATATTTAATTAAATTAGATTTATAAACAACGCAACGGAAAGTTCGTTAATTTGGAATTAGCGAACCCGAGCCCGAGATTATTTGCGAGCGCATTCGCATTTCAAAATTCGAGTGCGGCAAATCAAATCAAGCGTCAAATCGCTAGTCGCTTCTAGCATCACATCATCCGTCAATCAAGTGATGGATGTCTTTCACTTTGAGTGATTGACGCCAATCACTATTCATGATTGATGGGAAGTTGATGTGAGTTGATTTGAGTAGATGGAAAGCATTAAATGGCGTGGTTTTGGAGGGAAAAATTGGTATATATGTTTTTTGGAAAATCATTTTACCAATTTTAACTTAACAAACACATCTCTCTCTCTCTTTATTTTCTTCCTCATCTCACGTATTTCTTCTTCTTTGTGGGCAGTGAACTGTCGAGTGGATTGAAGAAATAGGGAAGCAAATGCGATGGTTTTGTGGCAAAATCATCGAGAGCTAGCACTCCGAGATCAATGCGAAGGTGATAGGGAAGTTCACCCATGAGCCGGGAACCATTCGACGAAGCTTGCTAGGCATAATTATTTAATTACGTCGCAATGGAAAATTCATTAATTGGAATTAGCGAACCCGAGCCGGGAGCGTTTGCGAGCGCACTCGCATTTCGAATTCAAGTACGGCCCGCGAGTTACATCAAGCATCAAATCACTAGTCAATCGATTGATGTGACAACTTGTCACTTTTGATGTGATTGATAGTAGTTGTTGGAAGTGGTTGTGGCTTAATTGCCATTTGACTTTTGGAAAGCCAAATATTTAGTAAATGGATTTTAAAATTAATAAGTGTATTAGATACACATTGTTTTGCCAACAACCAACAATCATCACACAACAAATCTTCTCTCATTCTTCTTCTCTTTCTCACGCCTAAATGGGCTATTTTCCTCTTCTGGTTTAAGGATCTAATCCTTAGTTCTGATTCAGAAATTAAGGAGTCTACTATGACAAGCTAAATGGATTAAGCACTTAAGTTATCATTACATAAATCTTCCAAAGATTATGCTCGACTGTTTGCTTAACTCCGGGCATAGGCATAATATGTTATTTTATCAATAAAGTAACTTATTATTTTCCAGGACCATCCTGAAATTTATTCCCAATTTGAAAATTAAGCCATTTAAATACATTTTCCCTAGGATTATGTTTTAAATGTCAATCTTTCATTTTTATCTTGATTTTAATAGTCCAACTATTTAATCAACGATTTCGGTACTATTTATTATAATGATTTCATTAGTCCAACTATTTAATCAACTGTAATTTAATAGATTAAAATCAATTATATTGATTACTATAATCCAATTATAAATGAATAGTTTGAATATAGTCCAACTATTTATTAAAACAACATTTTAAATATTAGTCCAACTAACATTTAATTTATTTGACGAATGATATTTGAATGAGTGCGTATGGCAAGTAATTAAACGAATTTTGCAAATTCAATTCTTGCCTCCCACTATTTTTTGGCGAGCCTCTAACCCTCTGTCGAGTACTCGGGAAATCGTGTTTCCTATAGGGCTAGGATCCCGTTAAATATCACACAATCTTGACTTTGGCCAACAAATTGTATGATAATTAACTAGGTAGATCTCTAAGATCGATTGGATCCAATCCAATTCCTAGATCCGGTAGGGCGACATCCAAGTCCGAAATATATATCTTATATATGCCAATACATCCAATGTATTACCTAACCTTTTTCCTCTGAATCAACTAAGCCTTGGCTTTGGCACAACAAACTTAGTCATCCCAGTTAAGCGCGACCCATTGACCATGGAAAGCTTTGTAATCAATGTCGATGGACAAGAAGTGGTCTTGACTTTGGCCAACAAATCACAACTTGGACAAGACACTGACATGCAACAAAGCTCTCGTGATTCAAACACATCCTCGACGGACAAAGGCCTTGACTTTGGCCAAAAAACCAATGCCGTCTTAGATCTTGAGTGAGAATCACTCAATGGAAGGAAAAACTCTTAATATCTGCGAGGGTTTTTTGAGTGCAAATTGGCAACCAATTTATTATCTTTGTTAAGGTCTCATCATCATACACCCTTAAACATGCATTCTAAACACATAATAAAGCGCATATGATAAAATAATAATGATATGCGGATGGATACTTTACACAATGATCCTAGATCAAATCTCTCCATTTCTCTCTCCCGCTAGCACATGTATTTACTTCTACCCGTTACACTACACTTCTAAAGAAACCTCATTTACATTGAGGGGAATAGGTGAGAAGAGAATACAAAGAATAAAAAGGTGATAAGGCTGGACACGCAGGTCCAATTAATAAATCAAATCTATTACAATAATTTCTAAAATTGTCCCACCCATCTAATATCCATCCGATATACATGATTCATGCATCGCAACAATGTATTCTCACAAGCATGTTATCAATCAATCTAATCAAATTAATTAATCTGATAATTAGTGACCATCCAATATTCAAACAACGATTTGATTTTGCTCGAGTCAAACTCGTTTTGCGAATAAGTACTCAAAGTACGAATTCTCGAATTAAATTAAACTACAAAATTAAATCCAATTCAATTTGTATTTAATTCTAGTCCACTTATTTAATTCCAAATTAAATACTACACTTTATAATGAACTTTTACGACTTAAATTCCAAATTTAATAGTTTCGGGTATCAAAGCCCGATTAACGTCCAACGTCAATTTAATTAAAGTCCAATGGGCTTTTAATTAATTCCTTAAGGCGTGGATTTTTGGTCAACTCGGGTCGAACCGAATAACCAAAATCCAATCCAGGAGTTACCCCATAAGCCTAGAAATCAATCTCGGCCCATTAGGCCCAATTAAACTTTAAAGATCCATTTGTCGCATTTGGGCTTTATGGAGGCGGTTTTGGGCCCAATTGGACCCAATCCATTTTGCCTTAACCAAACTTTGTACAACAAAGCCCAATAAGCCCAATACAACATTAAAAGCCTAAATCCAATTTAAGGCCTAATTAACTAAATTACTAAAATCCAATTTTATAATTTAATTAATCAAAGTTCCATGCAAAGGGCCATGCCTACCCAATTCTCCGGAAATATCCTTACAGGAATAAGGATCTATATCAGGCGTAGTATACGTAGTATTTTGTATTTCTGTCCAGTATCGGATGATCACATGCAAGGCCTGGGGATGGTACAATGTCTGCCCCGTACGAAGCATATATTGGATTACAGGCAACTAGTCTCTTTATTATTGGATAATCATGACCAAGTCATATTATCCCGACGGTTGCAACCTTTTTAGAGAACCGGTTCTGTATCCCTGCGCGATCATCATCTCCATATGACTGGAGTGACACTTCCGTCTTGACATCATACCTAACACACTACGATTCTCAATATACCAAGCATTGGCGTACAAAGAACCGGTTAAAGCCATGGACGACCGCAACCAAAGTATAATGATTGTCGCAAGTGTTAGCGGTGCAAGTCTCAGGTTAAGACCAAATACACCTACCCTGATTTCAGACTTCCATAGCCACATAGTCATACTACCAATGGAATTCCGATGGGGTCTATCCAGAGTGAAGCTGTTTCTCGTACCATCGGTAAAACACAACCTCTTATTACACTTGCATGAGTATCATATACCCAAATATATGAGAACTATGATGTTCTGCCCTCACAACACGCACAAGTGTAATACTAGTCTTTTACGCATTCATCGATGTCCAATCTCGATAATGCTCTTACTAAGGATATTTAATGATTTATCCTTCGTGGATTGATACTGTCTCATATCATTCTCAATCCAGGAACAAATCACAGGGACCTCCTATCATTTATATATCTTGGTGATCTAATCATAAATGATAAGAGTGCAATCTCCTTTATCACATAGTTAATTTGTACAACAACACCATGATCTGTACAAATAGTGACGCTATGGGTCATAATTGTCCAACACGTATGACTCGAACATAATTAATCTGAGATTAATTAAAAGAGAGAGAGAAATAATCTAGGATTAATTACGGAGATATTTTATCTGGGATAAAATACTATTTATAGAGAGAGAACGATTAATTTGGAATTATTCAGTAAAATAATATATTCGATATATTATACGAAATTGGATTTCGACGCAGAATTAAAATTAGATTTTAATTCGGGTGAACGAGTTAATTTAGAATTAATTCGCGAGTGATGTGAATAGTAATTTTGCTAGGCATAATTATTTAATTTAATTTGATTTAATTACGTCGCAACGAAAAATTCGTTAATTCAGAATTAACAAACCCGAGCCTGGGATGTTATTGCGAGGCCACTCCGATTTTGAATCAAGTGTGGCCACAAATCACATCGCAAGTCACTCACATGTCACATCCACTTTTTGTGATGTGTGTCATGTCACCTTTTAGGTGATGGAGGTGGTTGAGAGCAATTAATGCTCTTTTCGCTCCAAATTGCTTTTGGAAAGCATATACCAAAAGTGTTTGACTTTGGTGTAAGACTTGGTAATTACTTTTTAAAAACAAAAATTACCAAACACATCTCTCTCTCTCTCTTATTCCTCACCATTGCCGAAAGTTGGCCCTCTCTTCTCTTCTCCAATGTCGTAAGCCTATGGTTCATGGCTTCTTGATTTTGCTTCAAAAATCTAAGGTGCTAGCACACACAAGAGGTCATTCAAATGTGATATGGAAAACCATTCATGATCATGGAATCATCATTCTCAAAGCTTGGAGCTTGAAGAATAACACAAGAGGACAACCATGGAGGGCTTGGCCGAAACTTCAAGGAAGAATTTTTTGTTGCCTTCGCATCGCAAAAGCCGATCAAAGTGAGTATTTCCGCTACTTTACTTTGTTGTATTCGTACATTTCATTGCTTAATTGATCTTGGTTTGACCTAGAAAACCCAACATGTACATTATAACAGTTTCCTAATTTACGTACATGCCCAAAAGGCAGTTCCAAAACTTAGGTTCCCACAACCAAAACAGCGACTCTCATCCCGTTCCAACTCATAGGTCGATCTCAATTGAAGCCAGTTTCCTGCTTATCAGTAGATCCCGCACATCAGTACATATATTTATGTACCACATCTAGTATCTAAAATATAATTTTAAAACCAATAGTGGACATGTTATAACAAACATACCTGAAGTCAGACCCTTGTCCATCTTCACTTCCTTTATGTATGCCTTGTACATACGACAGTCACGCTTCCAGTGACCCCGTTTGCCACAGTTTAGGTAGACATCTTGGATATGTTCTTTGTCTTCCCAGAAGACTATGACGATTTTGCCTTTGCCCTTTTTCACATCCCTAGAAGTCTTCGGCCAAGCCTAGACCTTCTGGGATGTTGAAGTAAGATGCGCCTTGCGCTTCTTGCCCTTTTGTAAGCTCTGGCTCTGTCTCATTGAGCATAGCCATTAACTCTCCAAGAGTTTTCTTTTGCAATCAGTACTTCTAAGATCTAAGTATAGATCTATGAAGATTCTTCAATTTCAATATCATACTATAAGGATCTAATCCTTAGTTCTGACGAAGAAATTAAGGAGTCATTACGGCAAGCATAACAAATTGAGCACTAAAGTTATCATCACCATGAGTCTTCCAAAGCTCATGCTGTACTATTTGCTCAACTCCGGGCTCAGACCCGAGAGGTCACTCTATCAAATAGATTATCTTCTCAGCTCACAGGACTATCCTGAGATTCTATTCCCAATCTAAAAATTGAAGCCGTTTAAAGACATTTTCACCCAGGATTATGCTTTAAACGATAATCTTTCAGTTATCTTCATTCCAATAGTCCAATTATCCAATCAAAGATTTTGGGTACAATCGAATATAATGATTACTATAGTCTAACTATATAATCAACTACTATTTGATTGGTTAAATTCAAATATATTTGATTACTATAATCCAATTATATAATCAACTATAAATGAAGTAGTTTGAATACAGTCCAACTTTTAATTAAAACAACAATTGAATATTAGTCCAACTAATATATATATTTTTTTTAATGACGAAAAATTGAAATGAGCGCGTATGGCAAGTATCTAAACGAAATTGGAAATTTAATATTTGCCTCCCACTATTTTTCGGCGAGCCTCGATCCCTCTGTGGAGTACTCGGGAAACCTAGTTTCCTAGTGGGCTATAATCCCGTTAAATAACACACAACCTTGACTTTGGCCAACAAATTGTATGAAACTTAACTAGGTAAATCTCTAAGATCAATTGGATCCCATCCAATTCCTAGATCCAATAGGTGGACATCCATGTCCGAAACATATATCCAATATTTGCCAATATATCCGATATATTCCCAAACCTTTTTCCTCTGAATCAACTAAGCCTTGGCTTTGCTCAATAAGCTTAATGAAACCAGTTAAGCGTGACCCATTGACAGTGGGAAAGCTTCATAATCGAGGCCGATGAACAAGAAGTGACCTTGACTTTGGCCAACAAATCACAACTTGCCCAAGGCGTATGATATGGAACAAAGCCTTCATTATTCAAACAAATTCACGATGGACAAAGGTCTTGACTTTGGTCAACAAACCAGTGCCAATCTTGGATCTTGAGAGAGAGTCACTCAATGGAAGGAAAAACACTTAATATTTGATTGATGGGTTTTGCGTAAATTGGCAACCAATTTTTATCTTTGATTAGGTCTCATCATGCACCCTTAAGCATGCATTCTAAAAGCATAATAAGGCGTGATAAAATTAATAATGATATGCGGAAGGATATTTAACAAATTATTCCTAGAACAAATCTCTCCATTTCCTCTCACGGCTAGCACTATTCTTACTTCTACCCAATTACATAATACTTCTAAAGAAACCCCATTTACATTGAGCGGAATAGGTGAGAAGAGAATTACAAAGAATCAAGAGATAAAGGCTGGACACGCAGACCCAATTTAATAAATTCTAAATTTATTACAATAATTTCCAAAATTGCCCTCACCCATCTAATATTCATCTGATACACATTATTCATACAATACATCCATGTATTCACACAAAGCATGTTATCAATCAATCTAATCCAATTAATTAATCTTTGATTAATGACCATCCAATGTTCAAACAACGATTTGATTTGCGCGAGTCCAGCTCGTTTAAGAATAAGTACTCAAAGTGCGTATTCTTGAATTATATCGAACTACAATTTTAAATCCAATTTAATTTGTATTCAATACTAATTCTTTATTTAATTCCAAATTAAATAATTACACTTTATTAATGTGCCTTTTAGACGTAGATTCTAAATCCAATCTTTATGGGTCTCAAAGTCCCAATTATTATCCAATATTATTCAATTAAAGTCCAATGGGCTTTTAATTAATTCTTTAGGCATGGGCTTTGGCAATTATGGCTCAAACCCAAGATGCCAAGGCCCAATTAGGAATCTGTTGGGAAAAATCTACAGTCCCAAGGATCGATTAAAGCGATGGAACATACATTTGAATAAACGAAGAAGTTGCGGAATACTTACATCGATCGGTTGAGCGATGCGTCGAAGAACAAAACTTTTATGCCCTCATTGGAAGGTCACGGCAACATGCAGTTTTTGTGCTCTCCAATTCGGCAATCATCAAATTCCAAGTGTGCTCCAAGCTCCAAGCTTCATTTGGTTATTACTTGCTCACAAGTGGGTTTCCCTATCACCTTTTTATGTCTCCAAAGTGTGCTAGCACTCTTGATTTTTGCCACAAAATCAAATTTCAATACCGCGTCGAAATCCAATTTCGTATAATATATCGATTATATTATTTTATCGATTAATTCCAAATTAATCGTTTTCTCTCTTTAAATAATATTTTATCCCAGATAAAATATCTCCGTAATTAATCCCAGATTATTTTTCTCTCTCATCTAATTAATCCCAGATTAACAAAGTGCGAGTCATACGTCATCGGTGAATCTTCGGGAAGCGACCCATGAGATCCCCGGATATGTTGGCAGTAAATCCGGCCGTCGGACTATCCGAACACGTAAGTACCTAGTACTACGTTTGTACCGATTTACAAGACAAGGTTGTCTTCTAGCAAGCGCCATGCCTACCCAATTCTCCAGAAATATCCTTACATGAATATTTGATCTATATCAGACGTAGTATACGTAGTATTACGTATTTCGATCCAGCATCGGATGTCACGTGCAAGGCCTGGGGCTGGAATGTGTATGCCCCGTACGAAGCACATATCGGATCTCTGGTAACTAGTCTCTATAATCGGATAAACATGACCTAGTCATAATATCCCGATAGCTGCAGCATATAAGAGAACCAGTTTCATATCCTACGTGATCATCCTCTCCACTATTACTGGAGTGATACTTCCATCTCGACATCATACCCAACACACTACGATTCTCAATATACCCAGAAGAGGCGTACACAGATTCTATTAAAGCCCTGGACGACCAAAACCAAATTATATTGATTGTCGCAAGTATTAGCAGTGCAAGTCTCAAGTTAAGACCAAATACACCTACTCTGATTCAGACTTCCATAGACACATACTAATACTACCAATGGAATTCTGATGGGTCTATCCAGAGCGAAGCTGTTTTCCGTACCATCGGTAAAACACAACCTCCTACTACACTTGCATGAGTATCCTATACCCAAATATATGAAAACTATGATGTTATGCCCTCACAACGCGCACAAGTGTAATAATAGTCTTTTTTCGCATTATCGATGTCCAATCTCGATAATACTCTGACTAGGGATATTTAATGATTAAACATTTATGAATTTATAATGTCTCATATCATCTCAATCCAGGAACTAATCATATAGACTTTTCATCATTTATACATCTTGGGATCTAATCACAAATGATAAAAGAGCAATTTCCTTTGTCACATAGTTAATTTGTTCAACAGAACCATGATTTGTACAAATAGTGACTCTATGGGTCATAATTGTCCACAATCTCCCACTTGGCCTATAGCCAGTCACTCAAGTGTCTTACACCCGAACTATGTACGGTTCACTCAAATTATTGAGAAAAGACTTTCGTCAGCGGATTTGCTTGATTATCGTCTGATGTGATTTATTCGATCATCACATCGCCACGATGTATGATCCGAATGAATTAGATGAATATTCGAAGTTTATATCTGGATCGTTGATGAGACCATTAATTCTTTAGGCTACGCTGTAGCCTAGCTCAGCTGCTAACAGAACTATTCCTAATCTAATTAGGATTATTATCAATCCAGAAGGCTTATATTGCTGCCTCAGCTGCAGCAATAATCCACATGTGTTGTTTATTCGGTAACAGTATCTTGCTTGGAAGATTTCCAACTCACTGTTCCGTTATTCAAAATTTATAGTACCGTTGTTACGACTTTTAGTCATTTTTATCGGTTAGGAAAGTTACAGTAGTGAACCCAGTCACTTCAAGTTCTCCTTCTCCATAGTTTAAGACAGCATCCTTAGTTCTCTAAGATACTAAAGGATGTTCTTAACTTCAATCCAGTGACTATCATTTGGATTGGCCCGATTGTGAATCCATATGCTTAAAGCGTATGAGACATCAGGTCGCGTACATTTATTTCAATGTATGAGTTCTTGGAGAGTACCAAAAACTTTAAATCTATCCCAGTAGATCTTTATTCCTAGAATAAAGGTTGTTTCTCCCAAGAATTCTACTGAGAATTTTCATGAAAGCCAAGCTTTCACCGATTGTATTTATGGGAATATCATTTCCAAGCAATGATATGTCATCATTTTATTAGGACATTCATTGTCAGTGCGCTCCCACTAACCTCCTTATATACACAAGAATCATTTTTGGTTTTTGAATTAAATCATACACCATTATGATTACATCAAAACGATAATTCCAAGAACTCTATGCTGATTCAATCCAGCCATGGATCGAATAACCCGGAAACCTTGTTTGCTAGTTTTGGTACGACAAACCGTCAGGATGTTGTAAACATCCTCCTGAAGGTTTCCGTTAAGAAAAGCGGTTTTGGCATTCAGTTGCCACATTCCTAAATGAAATATACAGTATTAGCAAGCATTATCCAAATGGATTTATCGTGGCAACATGTAAAAGGTTTCGTCGTAATCGACACAATGTTGATAACGATACCTTTTCGCTACAAGCCTAGCTTTGTACGTTTGTATGTTGCCTTCCATGTTTGTCTTCCTTGAAGACTTATTGTACCAATAGGCACAATGTCTTGTGGTACATCAACTAGTATCCAAACTTAGTTGGTATACATGGAATCCATTTCGGATATCATGGCACTTTTCCATAATAGGGAGTCGATACCTTGTATCACTACCACATACGTAGTCAGTTCGTATCCCTCAATAAGATTGACATCTTTATGAGGTGAGATCAGAAACCAATATCCTAGGTTGTTTTCTGACTCTCTACGACTTACGTGGTTCTTGTGTATTCGAAGATTATTGGTATAGTTTCATCCTTGATGAACTATTTGTGTTCCATTAAGGAATCGGTGCCTAGAACAGTATTACTCCGATTTTCATTGAGTTTTACTTTCCTCCCACTTACCACTGCATATAGGTATTCCTCTTAGGAAAGCCGCATGATGAGCAACAATTACATTGTTCTCTTGTGAGTTGTGTAAGTACTATACTTTGGTATCCCTAGGATAACCTACAATTAGGCACTTATCCTATTTGGGTTCTAGTTTGGTATCATCCAAACATATGCCTAGCATTCCCAAATCTTCAGGAATGAGAAACCCGGTTTCTTTCCTGTTCATATCTAATATGAAGTATGTCAAACATATTTTTATGGAACCTTATTCAAAATACGCTTTGCACTATTTATGCGTATCCGTTGAAGAAAATGGTAGCTCAGAGCGACTCATGATTAACCTTATCATGTCTACAAGATTCGTTTTCTCTGTTCGGACACACCGTCAAAATGACTTGTTCCGGGAGGAGTCCTCATTGAAAGAATACTATACTCTTTCAAGTATATGAGAAACTTATTGCTTAAGTATTTTCATCATGGTCTAACCGTGATGGTTTTATACTTTAGCCTATCTGTTTGTCTATTTCGTGTCGAAACTTTAAAAGTTTCCGATTTGTGTTTCAAAAGAAACACATAACCATAACGCGATGCCATATCGGTAAAGGTCACGAAATATTCATATCCACCTCTAGCCTAGCTAGACATGGGCCCACTTGCTTCACTATGAACTAGGGCTAACAGATCGATGGCATTAACACTTTTACCAAGTAAATAGTGTTTTAGGCACTTTGCCCAATTAAACTAGATTCTCAGACATTATTTGAATATAATCAAATTTGTCCTAGTACCCACTCTTCGAAAGTGTGGATATACGAGTCTTGTTAATTGTGTCCCAAACAACAATGCCACATTTATGTTTCAACTGATTTACTCAGTTTGAGCTATTTGTTTGTCATGTCCTATGTTCGAGATTCATTTATATTCAAAATATAAATACTGTTATTCACATCTAATGTGTTTATCTCAATATCATCCTTATATAATAAAACACTTTAGTGTTCTAGAATATAAAGGAATATCCGCAACGGATTCTACTCTGATATAGAGATAATGTTTCTAGTCAAGCTACTTACATTGTAACAGTTTTCCTAATTTAAGTACACACCCAAGGGTTAGTTCCAAAACTTAGGTATCTACTGTTAAAACAGTGACTTTCATCCCGTTTCCAATTCGTAGATAGATCTCAACTGAAGTCAGTATCCTGCATGTCAGCAGATTCTGCACATCAGTACATATTTATGTACCACAATAAGTATCTAAAATCCAATTTTAATACTAGTAGTGAACATATTTATAACAAACATATTTGAAGTCAGAGCGTTGCCCGTCTTCAATTCCTTCATGTCTTCCTTGTCTATACGGCAGTCACGCTTCCATGTCCCCGTTTGCCACATTTTAGGCAGACATTTTGGGATATGTCTTATATCTTCCCAAAATATTATAATGACTTTGCCTTTGCCCTTTTCACACCCAGAAGCCTTTTGCCAAGCCTTGGTCTTCCGGAATGTCGAAATTAGATGCGCACCTTGCGCTTCTTGCCATATTGTAAACTTTGGATTTGACTCCTTGAGTATAGCCATTAACTCTCCAAGAGTTTACTATTGCAATTTTAGTACTTCTAAGATCTAAAAATAGATCTATGAAGATGCTTCAATTTTATTATCATACTTTAAGGATCTAATCCTTAGTTCTGATTAAGAAATTAAGGAGTCTAATTGGCAAGCATAATGGATTAAGCACTAAAGTTATCATCACATGAATATTCCAAATATCATGCTCTACTATTTGCTTAACTCCGGGCTTAGGCCTAATATGTTATTTTATCAAATAAAGTAACTTATTAGTTTCCAGGACCATCCTGAAATTTTATTCCCAATTTGAAAATTAAAGTCGTTTAAATACATTTTCACCCAGGATTTTGTTTTAAACACTAATCTTTCAGTTATCTTGATTCTAATAGTCCAACTATTAATCAACGATTTTAGGTACTATTTATTATAATGATTACTATGTCCAACTATATAATCAACTATAATTTAAATTAGTTAACTTCAATTATATTGATAACTATAATCCAATATAAATCAACTATTAATTGAAATTAGTTAATTCAAATATATTGATTACTATAATCCAATTATATAATCAACTATAAATGAAATAGTTTGAATACAGTCTAACAGTTTATTGAAAACAATGATTAATTATTACTCAAACTAATAAATAATTATTTTTGACGAATAATTTGAAATGAGGGAGTATGGAAAGTAACTAAACGAATATTGCAAAATTAATACTTGCCTCCCACTATTTTTCGGCCAGCCTCTAACCCTCTGTGGAGTACTCGGGAAACTTTGTTTCCTAGTGGGCTAGGATCCCGTTAAATAACACACAATCTTGACTTTGGCCAACAAATTGTATGATAATTAACTAGGTAGATCTCTAAGATCAATTGGATCCCATCCAATTCCTAGATCCAGTATGTGGACATCCAAGTACGAAATATATATCTTATATATGCCAATATATCAAATATATTGCCTAACCTTTTTCCTTTGAATCAACTAAGCCTTGACTTTGGCACAACAAACTTAGTGATCCCAGTTAAGCGGAACCCATTGACTATGGAAAACTTCGTAATCAATGTCGATGGACAATAAGTGATCTTGACTTTGGCCAACAAATCACAACTTGGACAAGACACAAATATGGAACAAAGCCTTCGTGATTCAAACACATCATCGACGGACAAAGGCCTTGACTTTGGCCAACAAACCAATTCCAGTCCTAGATCTTAGTAAGAATCACTCAATGGAAGGAAAAACGCTTAAATGATGTTGAGGGTTTTCGCGTGCAAATTGCAACCAATTTATTATCTTTGTTAGGTTCTCATCATCATACACCTTAAACATGCAACATCCAATGTTAATTTAATTAAAGTCCAATAGGCTTTTAATTTTTCTTAAGGCATGGACTTTTGGTCAACTTGGGTCAAACCCAATTACCAAAGCCCATTTAAGGAATCACCCTTATATGCCTAGAAACCAATTTACGCCCATTAGGCCCAATTAAACTATTAAGGTCCATTAAGTCATAATTAGACTTTATGGAAATGGTTTTGGGCCCAATTGGATCCAACCAATTTAACCTAAACCAATCTTGGTACAACCAAGCCCATTAAGCCCAATTTCAACTTTACAAGCCCAAATTCAATTTAAGCCCAATTAATTAAACTACAAAAATTCCAAATTTCATATTTAATTAACCAAAGTGTAATGCCATAATTAATCACCCAAATTAACATTTCCAAAACACAAATTTGTACATTAATTATGCTCATTATCAACAATTAGTGTCCAACACAATTGATCAAAAATCAAACCATTTCATGCTTTTACAAGTCTCGGCAATGGTAGGGCTTTTAAGTCCAATTGTAAATCCAATCCAATTGAATTTTAAATCAACATTACCCATTTTTTCCAACTCATCCAATGATCAAAAACAAAAATACCAAGACATTATGGTATGTTCATTCTCGGCCAAGCCTAAGATTTGAGCAAAAAATTGATCCAATAAAATTTCATGAAATTGATCCAATCACACTTCTATTAAACATCATTTAAGCATACTCAATCAAGTAATTTTATCAAATCATGCTCAAATACAATTTACCCAATTTTAACCCTAAATTCAAGTTTCATGCTCAACTTCGCTCTGATACAATTGTTGGGAAAAATCTACGGTCCCAAGATCGATTAAAGCGATGAAACATACATGTGAATACACGAAGAAGTTGTGGAATAATTACATCGATCGGTTGATTCGATGCGTCGAAGAACAAAACTTTTCTGCCCTCCTTGGAAGCTCACGGCAACATGCAGTTTTTGTGCTCTCCAATTCGGCAATCATCAAATTCCAATTATGCTCCAAGCTTCAAGCTTCATTTGGTGATTCCTTGATCACAAGTGGGTTTCCCTATCACCTTTGTATGTCTCCATAGTGTGCTAGCACTCTTGATTTTTGCCACAAAAATCATCAATTGCTTCTCCTTGCTCTCGGCAGTGGCCAAAAACCAGAAGAGGAAAACAGCCTATTTAGGCGTGAGAAAGAGGAGAGGAATGAGAGAAGATGTGTTGTGTGATGATTGTTGGTTGTTGGCAAAAAAATGTGTATCTAATACACTTATTAATTTTAAAATCCATTTACCAAATATTTGGCTTTCCAAAAGTCAAATGGAAATTAAGCCACAACTACTATCAATCACATCAAAAGTGACAAGTTGTCACATCAATCGATTGACTAATGATTTGAAGCTTGATCTGACTCATGGGCCGCACTTGAATATGAAATGCGAGTGCGCTCGCAAACACTCTCGGGCTCTGGTTCGCTAATTCTTAATTAACGAATTTTCCGTTGCGACGTAATTAAATAATTATGCCTAGCAAAATCACTATTCACGTCGCTAACGAATTAATTCTAAATTAACTCGTTCGCCCGAATTAAAATCTAATTTCAATTCCGCGTCGATATCCAATTTCGTATAATGTATCGAATATTAATTTTATCGATTAATTCCAAATTAATCGTTTTCTCTCTTTATAAAATTTTATCCCAGATAAAATATCTCCGTAATTAATCCCAGATTAATTTTCTCTCTCATCTAATTAATCCCATATTAACAAAGTGCGAGTCATACGTCATCGGTGAATCTTTGGGAAGCGACCCATGAGATCCTCGGATATGTTGGCAGTAAATCCGGTCGTCGGACTATCCGAACACGTAAGTACCTAGTACTACGTTTGTACCGATTTATAAGACAAGGTTGGCTTATAGGAAAGCGGCATGCCTACCCAATTCTCCAGAAATATCCTTACATGAATATGTGATCTATATCAGGCGTAGTATACATAGTACTGCGTATTTCGATCCAGCATCGGATGTCACGTGGAAGGCCTGGGGCTGGAAATGTGTCTGCCCCGTACGAAGCACATATCGGATCTCTGGTAACTAGTCTCTATAATCAGATAAACATGACCTAATCATAATATCCCAACAACTGCAGCATATAAAAGAACCAGTTCTGTATCCTACGTGATCATCATCTCCACTATTACTGGAGTGATACTTTCATCTCGACATCACACCCAACACACTACGATTCTCAATATACCCATAAGAGGCGTACACAAAACCTGTTAAAACCGTGGACGACCAAAACCAAAGTATATTGATTGTCGCCAGTATTAGCGGTGCAAGTCTCAGGTTAAGACCAAATACATCTACACTGATTAAGACTTCCATAGACACATAGTAATACTACCAATGGAATTCCGAGGGGTCTATCTAGAGCGAAGCTGTTTTCCGTATCATCGGTAAAACACAACCTCGTACTACACTTGCATGAGTATCATATACCCAAATATATGAGAACTATGACGTTATGCCCTCACAACGCGCACAAGTGTAATACTATCCTTTTTTCGCATTATCGATGTCCAATCTCGATAATACTCTGACTAGGGATATTTAATGATTAAACCTTTATGGATTGATACTTTCTCATATCATCTCAATCCAGGAACTAATCATATGGACCTTTCATCATTTATACATCTTGGTGATCTAATCACAAATGATAAAAGAGCAATTTCCTTTGTTAGATAGTTAATTTGTACAACAACACCATGATCTGTACAAATAGTGACGCTATGGGTCATAATTGTCCAATAGAATCACCCTATGCCAAAAATCATTTTAGGCCATTAGGCCCTATTAAAATTTTAAAGACCCAATTATCATATTTGGACTTTATGGAAATGGTTTTAGGCCCAATTGGATCCAATCAATTATCCTAAACCAAACTTGGCCCAACCAAGCACTTTAAGCCCAAATACAACAACATTAGCCCAATTCAAAATTAAAGGCTAATTTATTTAATCACAATATTCCAAATATCACAATTATTTAATTAAAGTGTATTAGCCATAATTAATTAGTTAAATTAATATTTCCAAAACACTAATTACACTAATTAATCATGCTTTAATTAATCAACTTATCTCCAACACAAATTGAAGCAAAATCATCTTTACATGCATATGGCATTCACGGGAATATGGCATAAAATTTCAATCAATTTGATTTCAATCAAATTAAATCAAAAATCAATATATTTCATGCTTTTAAACACATCCAATGGTCTAATATCAAAAATCACCATGATGCACCTAAGGTTCATATATTCGGCCAACCATAGGGATTTAGGAAAAATTAATCTAATCAACTTTTCTCTAATTTTAAGATGCACAAATCAAATTCATCATCAACCAAGCTCAACCAAACAGCTAATTTAGGAAAATCAAGCTCCAAACATAAAATTCCAAATTAAAGTTTACAAACCCTAAGTCCATTTCATGTTTAATTTAGGCTCTGATACCATTGTTGGGTGCTCAAAGAACAACCTATGATCTATTAAGCATAAAAGATGTGTGAATAAACAAAGTAAGATAGCGGAAAGTACTCACTTTTATCGGCTAGGTAGGATGTGTAGACAATAAAATTTTGCCTCCTTTGAAGTTGCTCGAAGCTCTCCTTTGAATTGTATGTTGAGCTTCCAAGCTTGTTCTTTTTTAATTCCAAACTAAGGGATGTTTCCCTATCAACTTAGTTGACCATTTTGTGTGCTAGCACTTTAGTTTTTGAATCAAAAAATCAAAGAGAATGAACCCTAGGTTCACGCCCAAGTGGAAGAAAATGTGTGATATTCACACCTGAGAGAGAGAGGATATGAATAAAGTGAATGTGTTTTATTGATTTTCCAAAAAACAAAAAAAAACATATACCAAAACAAGATTTGGTAAAAAGTCTATCACCTTTTCAAAGTTGAGTGTTTGGTAATGTAAGAGTTTCTATAGGTCCCAAGATCAAAACTCAAGCATGAATCATAAGCAAATACAACGATTTAAGTGCGGAATACTTACATCGAGCGGTTGAGAGACGATTTGGGCAACAAAAAACGAACTCACTGCCCACTGCCACTGCTCACGGCAGTTCACTGTCATGGCCTCCAATTGCGTTTTTGGTCACCAAAATCAAGCTCCAAGCTTCATCAAAACGTTCCTTGCTCATGGGTATACTTCCCTTATCACCTTAGCATAATCCCGGAGTGTGCTAGCACTCTTGTTTTGCCACAAAACACACTTGCTTCCCTCCATTTTCTTTTATCTTGTTCGGCAGTTCACTGCCTACTGAAACCAGAAAAATGGCGTGAGAGAGGGGAGAGGAGAAGAAGAGGAGAGAGTTGCTTATTTCACTTCTTGTTTTGTTTCATAAAAAAACGTGAGAAGCCAAATGAAAAGCAATCATGTATCAAATACAAAAAAATGAATTTTTAATTAAAAACCCTTCAAAAATGTGAAAGGTTTTCCCTCCAAAGAAAATTCATGATTTGCCATCATTACCTCACATTGAGAATAGAGACAATGTATCATCCCTTAAAGGTGACTAGATACATCCATCATCTATTCGTGTCAAGTAATGAGATATCGCGATGTGATTTGCGGATTCCACCCGTTTCAAAATACGAATGTGTCCGCAAACACTTTCGGGCCCAAATTCGCTAATTCCGAATTAACTAATTTCCGTCGCGACGAGAATTAAATAATTACGCCTAGCGGAATTATTATTCACGTCGCTAACGAATTAATTCTAATTAATTCGCTCGCCCGAATTAAAATCTAATTTTAATTCCGCGTCGAAATCTAATTTCGTTTAATATATCAAATATATTAATTCCTCGATTAATTCCAAATCAATGTTTCTCTCTCTTCAATTGATATTTTATCCTAGATAAAGTGTCTCCGAAATTAATCCTAGATTAATTCTCTCTCTCATCATATTAATCCCAGATTAATATAAGTGCGAGTCATACGTCATCGGTGAATCTTGGGAAGCGACCCATGAGATCCCCGGATATGTTGGCAGTAAATTCGGTCGTCGGATTATCTGAATCACGTACGTACCAAGTACTACGTTCTACCGATTTACGAGACAAGGTCGACTCCTAGCAAGGCACCAAGTCTTCCCAATTCTCCGTACATATTCTTATAAGAATATTAAGATCTGTATCAAGCGTAGTATACGATTGTATTGTGCATATCAGCCCAGTATCGGATAGTCACGTGCTAGGCCTGGGGCTGGATAAGTGTCTGCCCCGTACGAAGCACATGTCGGATGTCTGGTAACTAGTCTCTATAATCGGATATACATGACCTTGTCATAATATCCGATGGCCGCGCAGCACTTAAGAGCACTAATACCGTATCCTGCGTGACATCATCTCCAATATGACTGAAGTGATACTTCCGTCTTGACATCACACCCAATACTCTCGACTCTCTGATAAACCTAGAAGTGTGTGTACTCAGAACCTGTTTAAAGTCCCCTACCACCAAAACCAAAGTTTATCGATTATCGTAAGTATTAGCGATGCAAGTCTCAGGTTAAGACTATACACACCTACCTTGATTTCGGCCTCCCATAGACACTAGTCATAATACCAATGGGATTCCGAGGGGTCTATCCAGAGCGAAGCTGTTTCCCGTACCATCGGTGAAACACGACCTCCTATCGCACTTGCATAAGTATCCAACACTTATATATATTAGAACTATGCCGTTGTGCCCTCACAACGCACACAAGTGCAATACTAGCATATTCCGCATTATCGATGTCCAGTCTCGATAATACTACGGCTAGGGATATTTAATGATAATCCTTCGTGGACTGATACTGTCTCATATCATCTCAATCCAGGAACTAATCATATGGACCTCTCTTCATTTATATATCTATGGTGATCTAATCACAAATGATGAGAGTGCAATTTCCTTATTACATAGTCAATTACTACAACAACACAATGATCTGTGCAAATAGTGACGCTATGGGTCATATTATCCAACAATCTCCCACTTGGCACATAGCGAGTCACTCAAGTGTCCTACACCTGAACTATGTACGGTTCGCTCAAATTGCTGAGGAAAGGTTTTCGTCAGCGGATTTGTCTGATTATCGTTTGACGCGATTTACACGATCATCACATCGCCACGATGTATGATCCGAACGAATCAGATGATATAGAAGTATATATCTGGATCGTCGATGAGACCTTTAATTCCTTAGCCTGTGCTGACGCCTAGCTCAGCTGCTAAAGGAACTATATCTAATCTAATTAGACTTATTTTCGATCCAAATGGCTTCTATTGCTGCCTCAGCTGCAGCAATAATCCGCATTTGTTGTTTATTCGGCAACAGTTATCTTGCTCGGAAGATTTCCAGCTCACTGTCCCGTTATTCAAACTTTATAGTACCGTAGTATTTAATTGTTTGGAAACTTGCAGCAGTGATCACAGTCACTTCAAGTTCTCCTTCTCCATAGTTTAAGACAACATCTTTAGTTCTCTGAGATACTAACAGATGTTCTTAATTTCAATCCAGTGATTATCACTTGGATTGACCTGATCGTGACTCCATATGCTCGAAGCGTATGAGACACCAATACAAGTACATTTTAAATGTACAATTTCCCAGAGAGTGTTAACAACTCTAAATCTATCCCAGTAGATCTTTATTCCTTGAATAAAGGTTGTTACTCCCCAGAATTCTACGGAGAATTTCTATTGAAGAATATCCATGAAAGCCAAGCTTTCACCAATTGTTTTATGGGAATTTCATTGTCAGTGCCCTCTCCCACTAACCTTATATACACAAGAATTATTTCGTTTTGAGTCAAATCATAAATCATTATGATTATTTCAAAACGACAGTTCCAAGAACCTTATGCTTGCTTCAATCCAAACATGGATCGAATAACCACAAACCTTGTTTGTTGGTTATACAAAATCGTCAGGATGTTCTAATCATCCTCCAAAAGTTTCCTTTTCAGGAAAGCGATTTTGATCTGTAACTGACACATTTGATAAATGAAATATGCAGTTATCAACATGCATCTTCAAAATGGATTTACCATGGCAACAGGTAAAAGTTTGAACCGTTATTTAACACAATGTTAATAACGATACCTTTCCATCAAAAGCCCAGCTTTGTACGTTGGTTTGTTGCCTTCCATGTATGTCTTCCTTGAAGACGTTTAATGTACCAATAGGCACAATGCCTTGTGGTACAACAACTAGTATCCAAAATAGTTGTTATACATGGAATCCATTTTGGACTCATGGCCCTTTGCCAAAATATGGAGTTGATACCTTGTATCATTTCCTCGTACGTAGTCTGTTGGTATTCCTCAATAAGATTTACATCTTTATGAGGTTAGATCAGAAAACCCATACCCTAGGTTGTTTTCTGACTCTATCGATCTACCCTGTTCTTGTGTATTCGAAGATTAATGGTATAGATTCATCATAGATGAACTATTTGTGTTCCATTAAGGACTTCGTGCCTTGAATAGTATTACTCCGATTTTCATCGAGTATCATATCCTCCCACTGACCACTGCATATCGGTATCCTCTCAGGAAAACCGCATGGTGAGCAACAATCATATTGTTCTCATGTGAGATTTACAAGTACTATACTTAAGGTTCCCTTAGGATAACCTATATTGGCACTAATCCAATTTGGGTTTAGTTTGGTATCATCCAAACGTTATGCCTGGCATACCCAAATTATTAGGAGTAAAGAAACCCTGTTTCTTTCCTGTTCATATCCTATATGATATCTGTCAAACAGATTATATGGAACCTTATTCTAAATAAGTTTTGCACTGTTAATACATATCCTATTTGAAGGAAATGATAGCTCAGAGCGACTCGTGATAAACCTTATCATGTCCAACAAAATTCGGTTTTAGTTCGGACACACCGTCTAACTGACCTGTCTCGGAAGAGTCCTTATATGAAAGAATATTGTACTCTTTCATTTATGTATGAAACTTAATGCTTAAGTATTTTCATTACGGTCTTACCGCGACGGTATAATACTATAGCCGATCTGTTTATCTACTTCGTGTCGAAACTCTAAAAGTTTCCGAATGTGTTCTTCAAAAGAAACACATAACCATAACGTGATGCCACATCCGTTAAGGTCACGAAATATTCATGTTCACATCTAGCCTAGCTAGATATGGGCCCACTTATTTCACCATGAATAGGGCTAACAGATCGGTGGCTTTCATACTATTACCAAGTAAATAGTGTTTTAGGTGTTTTACCTAATAAACTAGATTCGCAGACCTTATTTGAATAGTCAAATCAGCCCTAGTACCCACTCTTCAAAGGTGTGAATATACGAGTCTCGTTTAATTGTGTCCTAGACAACAATGCCATAAATAAGTCTCTATTGATCAAATCAATTTGAGCTATTTATTTGTCATTTATATGTTTGAGATTTTATTATATTCAAAATATAAATTCTGTTATTTACATCTAATGTATTTATCTCAGTATCATCTTTATATAATAAAACACTTTAGTGTTTTAGAATATAAAGGTTCACCCGCAGTGGTTAAACACTGATAAAGAGATAATGTTCTCTAGTCAAACTAGTTACATTATAACAGTTCCTAATTTAAGTACACACCCAAAGGGTAGTTCCTAAACTTAGGTATCTACGGTCGAAAAGCGACTTTCGTCCCGTTTCCGATTCGCAGAGTAATCTCAGCTTGAAGTCAGTATCCTGCTCAAAGCAGATTCTGAACATCAATACATATATATTTTTGTTCCACACTAAGTATTTAAAATCTAATTTCAATACTAGTAGTGAACATAACTTTGACAAACATTTTTAAAGTTAGAGCTCGCCCTTTCTTTAATTCCTTCGTGTCTTCCATATCCAAATGGCAGTCACTTTGGTATATGTCAATTATCATTTTCAATATTTTAGGAACCTTAGGCCAAGCCTTGGGTTTTTAGAATATCGAAACGATGTGCACCTCGTGCTACATGCCCAATTGCAAACTTTGACTTTATCTCCTCTAGAATAGTCAATTAATTCTTCCAAGAATTATAAATTGCAATTTTATACTTCTTAAATCAAAAAATTAGATTTATGACAAGTATATTAAATTAAGCATTAAAGTCATCATCACATAAATCTTCCAAAGATTTTATGCTCTACTTATTATTGCTTAATTTGGGCTAAGGTATAAAAGTTATTTTATCAAATAAAGTAACCTATTATTATTCCCAATTTGAAAATTAAATCATTAAAATATTTTATCCCAGATTATATTTTAAATATCCAACTTTTCAATTCTTATCTTGATTACAATAGTCCAACTATTTAACCAAACGATTAGTGGTACTATATATTATAATGATTATAATAGTCCAACTATATAATCAAATATAATCCAAATTAATTAACCTCAATTACATTGATTACTATAATCCAATTATAAAATCAACTGTAAACTGAAATTAATTAATTCAAATATATTGATTAATATAATCCAATTATATAATCAAGTATAATACAGTCCAACTGTTTATTAAAACACAATTTAAATATTAGTCCCTAACATTTAATCTAATGACGAAATAATTTAAATGAGCGCGTATGGCGAGTAATTGAACGAATGTTGCAAATTCAATACTTGCCTCCCACTATTTCGTCGCGAGCCTCTAACCCTCTGTCGAGTACTCGGGAAACCGTGTTTCCTAGTGGGCTAGGATCCCGTTAAATATCACACAATCTTGACTTTGGCCAACAAATTGTATGATAATTAAACCAGGTAGATCTCGAAGATCAATTGGATCTCATCCAACTCCTAGATCCAGTAGGTGGACATCCAAGTCCCAAACATATATCTTATATATGCCTATATATCGAATATATACCCTAACCTTTTTCCTCTGAATCAACTAGGCCTTGGCTTTGGCACAACAAACCTAGTGATCCCAGTCAAGCGTGGACCCATTGACATGGAAGCTTCGTAATCAATGTCAATGGACAAGAAGTGGTCTTGACTTTGGCCAACAAACCACAACTTGGACACGACACCGATATGGAACAAAGCCTCGTGATTAAAACACATCTTTGACGGACAAGGGCTTGACTTTGGCAACAACCCCTGCCAATCTCGGATCTTGAGTAAGAATCACTCAATGGAAGGAAAATAAACGCTTGATATTTAACGAGGGTTTTTCGCGTGCAAATTGGCTACCAATTTAATTATCTTGTTAAGGTCTCATCATCATACACCCTTAAACATGCATTCTAAAACATAATAAAGCGAGTATGAAATAAATAATAATGATATGCGGATGGATACTTTACATGATCCTAGATCAAATCTCTCCCTTTCTCACTCAAGCTAGCACTTGTATTACTTCTACCCGTTACACTACACTTCTAAGAAACCTCATATACATAGAGGGGAATAGATGAGAGAGAATACAAAGAGAATAGAGTAGGTGATAAGGCTGGACTCGCAGGTCCAATTTAATAAATCGAATTTATTACAACAATTTCTAAATTGCCCCACCCATCTAATATCCATCCGATATACATTATTCATGCATCACAACCATGTATTCACTCATATAAGCATGATATCAATCAATCTAATCAAATTAATTAATCTGATAATTATGTGATCATCCAATGTTCAAACAACGATTTGATTTTGTTCGAGTCAAACTCGTTTTTGCGGATAAGTACTTAAAGTACAAATTCTAGAATTAAATTAAATTACACAATTAAATCCAATTCAATTTGTATTTAATTCTAATTCACTATTTAATTCCAAATTAAATAACACACTTTAATAATAAACCCTTTTCGACTTAAACTCCAAATTTAATCGCTACGGGTCTCAAAGCCCGATTAATATCCAATATTAATTTAATTAAAGTCTAATGGGCTTTTTAATTAATTTCTTAAGGCGTGTCTTTTGGTCAACTCGGGTCAAACCCGCAACCAAAGTCCAATCCGGGATTTACCCCATAAGCCTTTAAATTAATTTTGGCCCATTAGGCCCAATTAAATTACAAAGGTCCATTAGTTGCATTTGGGCTTTATGGTTAAGGTTTTGGGCCCAATTGGATCCAATCCATTTGGCCTAAACCAACTGATAAAATCAAGCCCAATAGGCCCAATTACAACATTTAGAAGCCCAAAATCCAATTTAAGGCCTCAAATAATTAAATTACATAAATCCAATTTAACAATTAATTACTTAAAGTGCATTACATGATTAATCAACTAAATCAACATTTCCAAAACACTAAATTAGTCCAATAATCATACTCAATTTCATCATCACATGTCCAAACATTAAGATTAAAATCAAACTCATTACATGCTTTACTTGTTGGATAATATGACCCATAGCGTCACTATTTGTACAGATCACGGTGTTGTTGTACAAATTAACTATGTGACAAGGAAATTACACTCTCATCATTTGTGATTAGATCACCATAGATGTATAAATGAAGAGAGGTCCATATGATTAGTTCCTGGATTGAGATGATATGAGACAGTATCAATCCCCGAAGGATTAATCATTAAATATCCCTAGCCGAAGTATTATCGAGACTGGACATCGATAATGCGGAATAGGCTAGTATTGCACTTGTGCGCGTTGTGAGGGCACAACGGCATAGTTCTCATATATATAAGTATTGGATACTTATGCAAGTGCGATAGGAGGTCGTGTTTCACCGATGGTACGGGAAACAGCTTCGCTCTGGATAGACCCCTCGGAATCCCATTGGTATTATGACTATGTGTCTATGGGAGGCCGAAAAGGAGGTAGGTGTGTATAGTCTTAACCTGAGACTTGCATCGCTAATACTTGCGATAATCGGTAGACTTTGGTCTTGGTGGTACAGGGCTTTAACCGGTTCTGTGTACACCGCTTCTGGGTTTATCAGAGAGTCGTAGTGTATTGGATGTGATGTCGAGACGGAAGTGTCACTTCAGTCATATTGGAGTTGATGTCACGCAGGATATGGTAGTAGTGCTCTTGAGTGTTGCGCAACCAATCGGGATATTGTGACCAGGTCATGTATATCCGATTATAGAGACTATGTTACCAGACATCCGACATGTGCTTCGGACGGGGCAGACACTTATCCAGCCCCAGCCCTAGCACGTGATTATCCGATACTGGGCCGATATACACAATACTACGGTATACTACGCTTGATACAGATCTATATATTCCTGTAAGAATATTTCTGGAGAATTGGGTAGGCATGGCGTTTTGCTAGAGGCTAACCTTGTCTTGTAAATCGATATAAACGTAGTACGAGGTACTTACGTGTTCGGACAGTCCGACGATCGTATTTACTGCCAACATATCCGGAGATCTCATGGGTCGGTTCCTGAAGATTCACCGATGACGTATTACTCGCACTTTGATTAATCTGGGATTAATTAGAAGAGAGAGATAGAATTAATCTGGGATTAATTCGATGAGAGAGAAAATTAATCTGGGATTAATTACGGAGATATTTATCTCGGATAAAATATCGTTAAAGAGAGAGAACGATTAATTGGAATTAATCAATAAAATTAATATATTTGATATATTAATCGAAATTGGATTATCGACGCGGAATTAAATTAGATTTTAATTCGGGCGAACGAATTAATTTAGAATTAATTCGTTAGCGACGTGAATAGTGAATTCGCTAGGCGTAATCACTTAATTACGACGCGACGGAAATTCGTTAATTTGGAATTAGCGAACCCGAGCCCGAGAGTGATTGCGAGCGCATTCGCATTTCGAATTCGAGCGCGGCACGCGAGTCACATCAAGCGTCAAATCGCTAGCGCGTCAATCGTCAAATCAATTGTCACTTTGAGTGATGTGACTTGACAATGTCACTTTATTAAAGTGAATAGATGTGATGTGAAAAGTGATGTGATATGACTTAAAGTATAAAAGTATTGTGATGGAATATGAAAAGTTTGGAATTATATATATATGTTTTATTTATTTTGGGAAAATAAATGAATAATATATATTTACTTTTTCTTTTCCCTTTACTATTTATTCGGTCCTCTCTCTCCAAAATACGCACTCTCATTTCCTCTTCTTCTTTCCTTTATTCTTCTTCGGCTCACTGCCGAATTCTTCATCAAATTTGTTCTGGTTTGACCGAGCACATTTGAGAAGCAAAAGAAGAATACAAGTGCTAGCACACACCTTGAGTGATACATAGGTGATAGGGAAGTGATTCGTGAGCATGGAAGCTTGAAGCTTTGAGCTTCAATGGAGCTCATCAATGGCCGAACATGGAGGAAGCGAACCAGTCCAAACCGAGCAGCAGCCACTGCTTGGAGAGTGTTGCCGTGCTTGGAGGATGCAAAAACGCATCTTGTTCTTCATTTCATCAAAACCGAAATTCAATGTGAGTATATTCCGCACCTCCTTGATGTGTTCATATGCGGTTTTTATGCATGATTTGTGATCCTTGGGACTTTGATTTTACTCTTTCAATGGTATCAGAAGCTTTTGATGCATGAAAAACCGAATTAGGGTTCTTGAGCAAATTTGGGGCTTTTTGATTTTAGCTTGATTCTGACAAATTGATTCTTTAAGATGCTTATATTTGATTGATTGAATTGAGTTATATGTAATCAATTTGATAAAAAATTGATTGGATTGATTTTCCCCAATTTGCTTATTTTGGTCAAAACTTTAATTTGGGCAAACTCGATTTAGGCATGATTTGGTTGAATTGTTTGATGAAGTATGCTTGAATGAGGTTGAATTGAAGTTGTGCATGATCAATTTCAAGAAAATTGGATTAGATCAATTTTCCCCAATTCTTTAGGTTGAACATGAAACTTGAAATTGGGTTAAAATGTGTTTGAGCATGTTTTTAATTGAATTGGATGTTTAAGTATGCTTATAACATGTTTAATTGAGATTGTGTGTGATCAATTTCATGAAATTGGATTGGATTCAATTTTCCCCAAATTGAAGGCTTGGCCGAAATTGCATAACCCTAATGTCTTGGTAATTTTGTTTTGTTTGATCATTGGATGACTTAAAACAATTGGTTAATGTGTTGTTTTGAAGTTCAATTGGATTGATTTTGATTTAGAACATTTTTCCCTTTAAAGTGGCTTGGCGAATCTTATGAACATGAAATTCTTTGTGATTTTTTATTTTAATTCATTGGATGAATTGAATTGATTTGGGAAATTAAGATTGTGGACTCAATTGGATTGAAACCGAATCGAATTGAAAAACCCCTAATTGCCGAGACTTGATAGCATGTTAATTGGGTTTGATTTAATTGAATTGTGTTGGACACTATTTGGTTGTTAAAGTGCATGATTAATTAGGCTAATTGATGTTTTAGAAATGTTAATTGGGTAATTGATATGTAATACACTTAGGTTAATTAATTGTGAAATTTGGAATTTTATAAGTTAATTAATTGGGCTTGTTTAGGTTGTAATTGGGCTTTTGGGCTTTGTTGTAACAAAGTTGGGTTTAGGCAAAATTGGTTGGATCCAATTAGGCCCAAAACCGAATCCAAAAGGTCCAATTATGACTTAATGGACCTTAATATTTAATTGGGCCTAATGGGCCCAAATTAATTTAAAGGCTTATGGGGTAACTCCCGGATTGGATTTTGGTTGTTCGGTTTGATCCGAGTTGACCAAAAGTCCACGCCTATAGAAATTAATTAAAATCCCATTGGACTTTAATTAAATAAAACATTAGATGTTAGTCGGGCTTTGAGACCCGTTGCGATTAAATTTGGAATTTAAGTCGTAAAGGTTCGTTAATAAAGGTGTAATATTTAATTTGGAATTAATAATGAATTAGAATTAAATACGTATTAAATTGGATTTAATTATGTAATTTAATTTAATTCGTAGAAATTGTACTTTGAGTACGTGTTCGCAAAACGAGTTGACTCGAACAAAAATCAAATCTTTGTTTGAACATTGGATGATCACTAATATTCAAGATTAATTAATTGATTGATTGATTGATAACATGCTTGTATGAATACATGGTTGTGATGTTTGAATGAAATGTATATCGGATGGATATAGTCGGGTTGGGCGATTTTGGAAATTGTAATAAATTTGATTTATTAAATTGGACCTGCGTGTCCAGCCTTATCTCCTATTTCTTTGTATTCTCTTCTCACCTATTCCCCTCCATGTAAAAGAGGTTTCTTTAGAAGTGTAGTGTAACGGGTATGAGTAATACAAGTGCTAGCGGGAGAGAGAAAGTGAGAGATTTGATCTAGGATCAATGTAAAATATCCATCCGCATATCATTATTATTTTATTTCATACTCGCTTTATTATGTGTTTAGAATGCATGCTTAAGGGTGTATGATGATGAGACCTTAACAAAGATAATAAATTGGTAGCCAATTTGCACGCGAAAAACCCTCGTTAAATATCAAGCGTTTATTTTCCTTCCATTGAGTGATTCTTACTCAAGATCGAGATTGGCAGGGGTTGTTGGCCAAAGTCAAGCCCTTGTCCATCAAAGATGTGTTTTAATCACGAGGCTTTGTTCCATATCGGTGTCGTGTCCAAGTGTGGTTTGTTGGCCAAAGTCAAGACCATCTTGTCCATTGACATTGATTACGAAGCTTCCATGTCAATGGGTCCGCGCTTGACTGGGATCACTAGGTTTGTTGTGCCAAAGCCAAGGCTAGTTGATTCAGAGGAAAAAGGTTAGGGTATGCATTCGATGTATAGGCATATATAAGATATATGTTTGGGACTTGGATGTCCACCTACTGGATCTAGGAGTTGGATAAGATCCAATTGATCTTAGAGATCTACCTAGTTAATTATCATACAATTTGTTGGCCAAAGTCAAGATTGTGTGATATTTAACAGGATCCTAGCCCACTAGGAAACACGGTTTCCCGAGTACTCGACAGAGGGTTAGAGGCTCGACGAAAAATAGGTGGAGGCCAGAATTGAATTTGCAATACCGTTCAATTACTCGCCGTATGCGCTCATTTAAATTATTTCGTCATTAGATTAAATGTTAGTTAGACTAATATTTAAATTGTTGTTTTAATAAACAGTTGGACTGTATTATACTTGATTATATATAATTGGATTATATTAATCAATATATTTGAATTAATTAATTTCAGTTTACAGTTGATTATAATTGGATTATAGTAATCAATGTAATTGAGGTTAATTAATTTGATTATATTTGATATATAGTTGGACTATTTAATCATTATAATATATAAAGTACCACTAATCGTTGAGTAAATAGTTGGACTATTGTAATCAAGATAAAATTGAAAAGTTGGATATTTAAAATATAATCTAGGATTAAAATATTTTAAATAATTTATTTTCAAATTGGGAATAAATAATAAGTTACTTTATTTGATAAAATAACTCATTATACCTTAAGCCCAAAATTAAGCAAGATAAGTAGAGCATAAAATCTTTGGAAGATTTTGTGATGATGACTTTAATGCTAATTTAATATACTTGTCATAAATCTAATTTTTTGATTTAAGAAGTATTAAAATTGTAATTTTATAATTCTTGGAGACTTAATTGACTATCTAGAGGAGATAAAGTCAAAGTTTGCAATTGGGCATGTAGCACGAGGTGCACATCGTTTCGATATTCTAAAAACCCAAGGCTTGGCTAAGGTTCCTAAAATATTGAAAAGGATAATTGACATATACCAAAGTGACTACTATTTGGATATGGAAGACACGAGGAATTAAAGAAATGGCGAGGCTCTAACTTTAAAAATGTTTGTCTTAGTTATGTTCACAGCTAGTATTGAAATTAGATTTTAAATACTTAGTATGGTACATAAAATATATGTATTGATATTCAGAATCTGCTTTGAGCAGGATACTGACTTCAAGCTGAGATTGCTCTGCGAATCAGAAACGAGACGAAAGTCGCTGTTTCGACCGTAGATACCTAAGTTTAGGAACTACCCTTCGGGTATTGTACTTGAATTAGGAACTGTTATAATGTAACTAGTTTGACTAGAGACATTATCTCTTTATCAGTGTTTAATCCGTTGCGGATAAAACCTTTATATTATAGAACACTGAGTGTTTTATTATATAAAGATGGTACTGAGATAAATACATTAGATATAAATAACAGAATTTATATTTGAATATAAATAAAATCTCAAACATATAAATTGACAAATAAATAGCTCAAATTGATTTGATCAATAGAGACTTATTTGTGGCATTGTTGTCTAGGACACAATTTAAGTAGACTCGTAATCCACACTTTTGAAGAGTGGGTACTAGGACTGATTTGACTATTCAAATAAGGTCTGCGAATCTAGTTTATTAGGTAAAGTACCTAAAATACTATTTGCTTGGTAATAGTGTTAGTGCCACCGATCTGTTAGCCCTATTCATGGGAAGTAGTGTGGGCCCATATCTAGCTAGGCTAGATGTGAACATGAATATTTCGTGACCTTAACGGATGTGGCATCACGTTATGGTTATGTGTTTCTTTTGAAGAACACAAATCAGAAACTTTAAAGTTTCGACACGAAATACATAAACAGATCGGCTATAGCATTATTCCGCCACGGTAAGACCGTAATGGAAAATACTTTAGCAGTAGTTTCTCGTATACTTGAAAGAGTATATAGTATTCTTTCATGAGGACTCCTCTTGGAAACACGTCATTTTGACGGTGTGGTCCGAACAGGATTACCGAATTTGTTAGACATAATAAGGTAATCACGAGTCGCTTTGAGCTACCATTTCCTTCAATAGGATATGTACTAACAGTGCAAAACTTATTTAGAATAAGGTTCCATATAAATCTGTTTGACAGATATCGTATAGGATATGAACAGGAAAGAAACGAGGTTTCTCATTCCTGACAATTTGGGTATGCTAGCATAACGTTTGGATGATACCAAACTAAGGACCCAAATTGGATAAGGCCAATATAGGTTATCCTAAGGGAAACCATAAGTATAGTACTATACATCTCACATGAGAACAAGTGATTGTTGCTCTCCATGCGGTTTCCTAAAAGGAATACCGATATGCAGTGGTAAGTGGGAGGATAGATAACTCGATGAAAATCGGAGTAATACTGTTCTAGGCACTGAATCTTAATGGAACATATATAATCATCAAGGATGAAAACTATACATTAATCTTCGAATACACAAGAACAAAGGAAGTGATACGAGGTATCGACTCCTATTATGACAAAGTGTCATGAGTCCGAAATGGATTCCATCTATATCAATAAGTTTGGATACTAGTTGATGTACCACAAGGCATTGTGCCTATTAGTACTATAAGTCTTCAAGGAAGACGTACATGGATGGCAATATACCAACGTATAAAGCTAGGTTTAAACTGAAATGTATCGTTATCTACATTGTGATTGATTACGATTCAACCTTTACCTATTGCCACTGTAGATCCATTTGGGATGATGCTTGCTGAAGCGAGGAGCATAAGTTCTTGGAATTATAATTTTGATGCATCATAATGGTTGTATGATTTAATTCAAAACGAAAATGATTAGTGTAAATAAGAGGGTTAGTGGGAGCGCACTGACAGTGGCTGTCCTATAAAATAATGATAATACATCATTTTCTTGGAAATGATATTCCCATAAAAATAAATGTCGGCGAAAGCTTGGCTTCGAAATACTCTCCGTGGAACCGTACATTGAAAAATGTACAAGACCTGGTGTATCATACGCTTTGAGCATATGGATTCACAAACAGGCCAATCCGAGTGATAGTCACTGGATTGATGTTAAGAACATCCGTTAGTATCTTAGAGAACTAAGGATGCTGTCTTAGTCTATGGAGTAGGAGAACTTGAAGTGACTGGGATCACTGTAGCAAGTTTCCTATAACCGAGAAAGACGACTAAAATTCACAAACGGTACTATTCCGAGCAAGATAACTGTTGCCGAATTAACAACAAATGCGGATTATTGCTGCAGCTGAGGCAGCAATAGAAGCCATTTGGATCGATAATAAATCTAATTAGATTAGATATAGTTCTGTTAGCAGCTGAGCTAGGCGTCAGCACAGGCTAAAGAATTAAAGGTCTCATCGACGATCAGATATATACTTCTATATCATCTGATTCGTTCGGATCATACATCGTGGCGATGTGATGATCGTGTAAATCGCGTCAGACGATAATTAGCAAATCCGCTGGACGAAAACCTTTCCTCAGCAATTTGAGCGAATTGTACATTGTTCGGGTGTTAGACACTCGAGTGACTGGCTATGTGCCAAGTGGGAGATTGTTGGATAATATGACCCATAGCGTCACTATTTGTACAGATCACGGTGTTGTTGTTGTACAAATTAACTATGTGACAAGGAAATTACACTCTCATCATTTGTGATTAGATCACCATAGATGTATAATGAAGAGAGGTCCATATGATTAGTTCCTGGATGAGATGATATGAGACAGTATCAATCCCCGAAGGATTAATCATTAAATATCCCTAGCCGAAGTATTATCGAGACTGGACATCGATAATGCGGAATAGGCTAGTATTGCACTTGTGCGCGTTGTGAGGGCACAACGGCATAGTTCTCATATATATAAGTATTGGATACTTATGCAAGTGCGATAGGAGGTCGTGTTTCACCGATGGTACGGGAAACAGCTTCGCTCTGGATAACCCCTCGGAATCCCATTGGTATTATGACTATGTGTCTATGGGAGGCCGAAATCGAGGTAGGTGTGTATAGTCTTAACCTGAGACTTGCATCGCTAATACTTGCGATAATCGTAGAGACTTGGTCTTGGTGGTACAGGGCTTTAACCGGTTCTGTGTACACCGCTTCTGGTGTTTATCAGAGAGTCGTAGTGTATTGGTGTGATGTCGAGACGGAAGTGTCACTTCAGTCATATTGGAGTTGATGTCACGCAGGATATGGTAGTAGTGCTCTGAGTGTTGCGCAACCAATCGGGATATTGTGACCAGGTCATGTATATCCGATTATAGAGACTATGTTACCAGACATCCGACATGGCTTCGGACGGGGCAGACACTATCCAGCCCCAGCCACACCTAGCACTATGCACTATCCGATACTGGGCCGATATCACAATACTACGGTATACTACGCTTGATACAGATCTATATATTCCCTGTAAGAATATTTCTGGAGAATTGGGTAGGCATGGCGTTTTGCTAGAGGCTAACCTTGTCTTGTAAATCGATATAAACGTAGTACGAGGTACTACGTGTTCGGACAGTCCGACGATCGTATTTACTGCCAACATATCCGGAGATCTCATGGGTCGGTTCCTGAAGATTCACCGATGACGTATTACCGCACTTTGATTAATCTAGGATTAATTAGAAGAGAGAGATAGAATTAATCAGGGATTAATTCGATGAGAGAGAAAATTAATCTGGGATTAATTACGGAGATATTTTATCTCGGATAAATATCGTTAAAGAGAGAGAACGATTAATTTGGAATTAATCGATAAAATTAATATATTTGATATATTAATCGAAATTGGATTTCGACGCGAATTAAAATTAGATTTTAATTCGGGCGAACGAATTAATTTAGAATTAATTCGTTAGCGACGTGAATAGTGAATTCGCTAGGCGTAATCACTTAATTACGACGCGACGGAAAATTCGTTAATTTGGAATTAGCGAACCCGAGCCCGAGAGTGATTGCGAGCGCGGCACGCGAGTCACATCAAGCGTCAAATCGCTAGTCGCGTCAATCGTCAAATCAATTGTCACTTTGAGTGATGTGACTTGACAATATGTCACTTTATTAAAGTGAATAGATGTGATGTGAAAAAGTGATGTGATATGACTTAACGTATAAAGTAATGTGATGGATATGAAAATGTTTGGAATATATATATATGTTTTATTTATTTGGGAAAATAAATAACAAGAATAATATATATTACTTTTTCTTTTCACTTTTACTATTTATTCGGTCCTCTCTCTCCAAAATACGCACTCCATTTTCCTCTTCTTCTTTCCTTCTTCTTCTCGGCGCCATGCCGAATTCTTCATCAAATTTGTTCTGGTTTGACCGAGCATTTGAGAAGCAAAAGAAGAATACAAGTGCTAGCACACACCTTGAGTGATACATAGGTGATAGGGAAGTGATTCGTGAGCATGGAAGCTTGAAGCTTTGAGCTTCAATGGAGCTCATCAATGGCCGAACATGGAGGAAGCCGAACAGTCCAAACCGAGCAGCCCACTGCCTTGGAGAGCTGTTGCCGTGAGCTTGGGAGGATGCAAAACGCATCTTGTTCTTCATTTCATCAAAACCGAAATTCAATGTGAGTATATTCCGCACCTCCTTTGATGTGTTCATATGCGGTTTTTATGCATGATTTGTGATCCTTGGGACTTTGATTTTACTCTTTCATTACTTATTCTGGCAATAAGGTTAATTACATGTCCGATTTGTTTCAATCCAATTAAACCCAATTCGACATAAATCAATATACCCTAATGATTTTCAACACATCCAAGTTTCAAAAAAATCAAATTCACAAGAACACAAAGGGCATAACTCTCGGCCAACACATCAAAATTGAAGGGAAATTTGTTCCAAACAATATTTAATCAAATTGATCCAACCAATCATCAATTAAACATGTATTAAGCATACTTAATCATCCAATTTTCATAATTGCATGCTCAAATCAATTTTATCCAATTTCAAGTTTCATGACATACTTTCAAAATTGGGGAAAATTTGTTCCAAACAATAGTTAATCAAATTGATCCAACCAATCATCAATTAAACATGTATTAAGCATACTAATCATCCAATTTCATAATTGCATGCTCAAATCAATTTTATCCAATTTAAAGTTTCATGACATACTTGGCAATTTGGGGATTTTTCGTCCAAATCGAATTCATCCAATGATTCCGCAATCGACGTTAAATCATCATCCCGAATGATTTCCAACACTTCAAATTGTCAAAAATCAAAAATCCCAAGACATTAAAATCATGTATCAAATTCGGCCAAGGTGGAAATTTGGGGAAAAAATGATCCAATCACATTTTATTCAAATTGACCTAATCAATCTTCAATTCAAAACACAATTAAGCATACAAATTCATCCAATTTAATTTATCATGCTCAAATTCAAAGTTTGCCCAATTTAGCCCTAAACATTTTTCATGCTTTTAACCTAAGCTCTTGATGCCATTGTAAAGAGTTTTCTATAGGTCCCAAGATCAAAACGCAAGCATGAATTATAAGCGACATACAACGATTTAAGTGCGGAATACTTACATCGAGGGGTTGAGAGACGATTTGGGCAACAAAAAACGAACTATGCCACTGCCACTGCTCACGGCAGTTTCACTGTCATGGCCTCCAATGATGCGTTTTTGGTCACCAAAATCAAGCTCCAAGCTTCATCAAAACGTTCTTGCTCATGGGTATACTTCCTTATCACCTTAGCATAATCCCGGAGGTGCTAGCACTCTTGTTTTGCCACCAAAACACACTTGCTTCCCTCCATTTTCTTTTATCTTGTTCGGCAGTTCACTGCCTTACTGAAACCAGAAAAATGGCGTGAGAGAGGGGGAGAGGGAGAGGAGAAGAAGAAGAGAGAGAGTGCTATTTCACTTCTTGTTTTGTTTCATCAAAAAACGTGAGAAGCCAAATGAAAGCAATCATGTATCAAATACAAAAAAATGAATTTTTAATTAAAAAACCCTTCAAAACCGTGAAAGGTTTTCCCTCCAAGAAAATTCATGATTTGCCATCATTACTCACATTGAGAATAGAGACATGTATCATCCCTAAAGGTGACTAGAGATACATCCATCATCTATTCGTCTCAAGTAATGAGATATCGCGATGTTGATTTGCGGATTCCACCCGTTTCAAAATACGAATGTGTCCGCAACACTTTCGGGCCCAAATTCGCTAATTCTGAATTAACTAATTTCCGTCGCAAAGGAATTAAATAATTACGCCTAGCGGAATTATATTCACGTCGCTAACGAAAATCTAAATTAATTCAGTCGCCCGAATTAAAATCTAATTTTAATTCTGCGTCAAATCTAATTTCGTTTAATATATCAAATTATATTAATTCCTCGATTAATTCCAAATCAATGTTTCTTCTTCTTCAATTGATATTTTATCCTAGATAAAGTGTCTCCGAAATTAATCCCAGATTAATTCTCTCTCTCATCATATTAATCCAGAGTAATATAAGTGCGAGTCATACGTCATCGGTGAATCTTTGGGAAGTGACCAAGAGATCCCCGGATATGTTGGCAGTAAATACGGTCGTCGGATTATCCGAATCACGTACTACCAAGTACTAAGTCTCTACCGATTTACGAGACAATGTCGACTCCTAGCAAAGCACCAAGTCTTCCCAATTCTCCGGACATATTCTTATAAGAATATTAAGATCTGTATCAAGCGTAGTATACGATTGTATTGGGCATATCGGCCCCAGTATCGGATAGTCACGTGCTAGGCCTGGGGCTGGATAAGTGTCTGCCCCGTACGAAGCACATGTCGGATGTCTGGTACGATAACTAGTCTCTATAATCGGATATACATGACCTTGTCATAACTCCCGATGGCCGCGCAGCACTTAAGAGCAATAATACCGTATCCTGCGTGACATCATCTCCAATATGACTGAAGTGATACTTCCGTCTTGACATCAACACCCAATACTCTACGACTCTCTGATAAACCCAGAAGTGGTGTACTCAGAACCTGTTAAAGTCTCCTACCACCAAAACAAAGTTTATCGATTATCATAAGTATTAGCGATGCAAGTCTCAGGGTAAGACTATACACCACCTACCTTGATTTCGGCCTCCCATAGACACATAGTCATAATACCAATGGGATTCCGAGGGGTTATCCAGAGCGAAGCTGTTTCCCGTACCATCGTGAAACACGACCTCCTATCACACTTGCATAAGTATCCAACACTTATATATATGAGAACTATGCCGTTGTGCCCTCACAACGCACACAAGTGCAATACTAGCCTATTCCGCATTATCGATGTCCAGTCTCGATAATACTACGGCTAGGGATATTTAATGATATTAATCCTCGTGGACTGATACTGTCTCATATCATTCTCAATCCAGGAACTAATCATATGGACCTCTCTTCATTTATATATCTATGGTGATCTAATCACAAATGATGAGAGTGCAATTTCCTTATTACATAGTCAATTTGCTACAACAACACAATGATCTTGCAATAGTGACGCTATGGGTCATATTATCCAACAGGTAAGTCATCACCAAATACCAAATTCCATTTACATAAAGTTATGAGAATGACATGTGATGTGACTTGATGTGGGCCTCTTTGATTCAAAATCCTAGTGGGCCCGCAAACACATTCCGGGCTCGGGTTCGTTAATTCCGAATTAATGAATTTTCCATTGCGACTTAATTAAATCAAATTTAATTAAATAATAATTCCTAGCAAAATTACTATTAAAGTCGCTCGCGAATTAATTTAAATTAATTCATTTGCCCGAATTAAAATCCAATTTTAATTTCCGTTATGAAATCTAATTTCATTAATATATCGAATATATTATTTTAATCGATTAATTCCGAATTAATCGCTCTCTCTCTATTAATTGAATTTTATTTCAGATAAAATTCTCACCGTAATTAATCCTATATTAATTTTCTCTCTCTTCTAATTAATCCCAGATTAATTATGTTTGAGTCATACGTCATCGGTGAATCTTCGAGAAGCGACCCATGAGATCCCTGGATATGTTGGCAGTAAATTCGGTCGTCGGACTATCCGAACACATGCATACCCGGTACCACGTTCTTACCGATTTACAAGACATGGTTGGCATCTAGCAAAACATCGTGCCTACCCAATTCTCCAGAAATAATCTTTAAGGAATATATAATCTATGTCAGGCGTAGTATACATAGTATTGCGTATTGTGATCCAGTATCGATATCACATGCTAGGCCTAGGGCTGGAATTTTGTCTCCCCTGTACGAATCATATATCGGATCTCTGGTAACTAGTCTCTATAATCGGATAATCATGACCTAGTCATATTATCCCGATGACTGCAGTACTTAAGAGTACTAGTTCCTTATCGTGCGTGATCATCATCTCCATATGACTGGAGTGATACTTCCATCTTGACATCACACCTAATACACTACGATTCTCAGTATACCCAGAAGAGGCGTACACAGAACCTGTTAAAGCCCCGGACGACTAAAACCAAAATATACTGATTGTCGCAAGTATTAGCGATGTAAGTCTCAGGTTAAGACCAAATACACCTACCCTGATTCGGATTCCGATAGACACATATTCATACTACCAATGGGATTCCAAGGGGTCTATCCAGAGCGAAGCTGTTTCCGTATCATCGGTAAACAGAACCTCCTATTACACTTGCATGAGTATCCAATACCCAAATATATGAGAACTATGTAGTTACGCTTCCCTAACACGCACAAGTGTAATACTAGTCTATTCTGCATTATCGATGTCCAGTCTCGATAATACTACAACTAGGGATATTTAATGATTGTCACATAGTTCATTTGTACAACAACACCTAGTGATGCTATTGGTCATAATTGTCCAACAGAGCCATCCTAAGTTTGATTTGAAAATCTAGGGTTCATTACTTTAATTTGGGGATTTTGTGTTTGGAGCATGATATGCCTAAATTGGTTGTTTGGTTATGGTTGGATGATGTTGAATTGGATTTGTACATCTAAGGAATAGAGAAAATTTGATTAGATCAAAAATCCCCAATTTCCCACCTTGGTCGAATTGAACCCTAGGAGTGCTCCTGGTGAATTTTTGAAATTTGACAATTAGATATGTTAATTGGCATGAAATGTATGTTAGATGTTGATTTAATTGGATTGAAATCAAATTGCATTATAATTTTCTTGTCAAAACCGTGAGCTATAAGCATGTAGAATGAATTGTTTTGCTTCAATTTATATTGGACATGAATTGGAAATAAAGAGCATGATTAATTAGTTTTTTGGAAACATTAGATTAGTTGATAATTATGTTAATTACACTTGAATTGAATGAATATGTAATTTGGAAAAATATATTAATTTAATGTTGTAATTGGGCTTTATGAGCTTGGTTGGGCCAAGTTTGGTTTTGGACAATTGGGTTGGATCCAATTGGGCCTAAAACCATTTCTATAAAGTCCAAATATGACAATTGGGCCTTTAATAAATTAATTGGGCCTAATTGGCCAAAATTAATTTTTGGGCAAATGGTGATTCCTAATTGGGCCTTGGCATCTTGGGTTTGATCCATAATGGCCAAAGCCCATGCCTAAAGAATTAATTAAAAGCCCATTGGACTTTAATTAAATGGTATTGGATACTAATTGGGCCTTTGAGACCAATAAAGATTGGATTTGGAATCCAAGTCTAAAATGCACCTTTAAAAGTGTAATTATTTATTTTGGAATTAAAAATGAATTAGTATTGGATACAATTTAAATTGGATTTAAAATTGTAGTTCGATATGATTCAAGAATACGTACTTTGAGTATTTATTCTTAAATAAGTTGGACTCGCGCAAATCAAATCGTTGTTTGAACATTGGATGGTCATTAATTCAAAGATTAATTAATTGGATTAGATTGATTGAATAACATGCTTTGTGTGAATAGATGGATGTATTGTATCAATAATTTATATCGGATTGATATTAGAAGGGTGAGGGCAATTTTGGAAATTGTTGTAATAAATTTAGAATTTAGTAAATTGGACCTACGTGTCCAGCCTATTACCTCTTTTCTCATTGTATTCCTCTTCTCACCAAATCCCCTCAATGTAAATGAGGTTTCTTTAATGTATTATGTAATTGGGTAGAAGTATGAATAGTGCTAGCGGGAGAGAGGAAATAGAGAGATTTGTTCTAGGAATAATTTGTTATATATCCATCCTCATATCATTATTAATTTATTTCCCGCCTTATTATGCTTTTAGAATGCATGCTTAAGGGTGTATGATGAGACCTAATCAAAGATAATAAATTGGTTGCCAATTACGTGAAAAACCTTCATCAAATATTAAGCGTTTTTCCTTCCATTGAGTTGTTCTCTCTCAAGCTCCAAGATTGGCATTGGTTTGTTGGCCAAAGCAAGATCAATGTCCATCGCAGATGTGTTTGAACCACGAAAGCTTTGTTTTATATCGCATGTCTTGGGCGGTTATGACATGTTGGCCAAAGTCAATGTCACTTCTAGTTCATCGACGTGGATTATGAAGTTATCCCACTATCAATGGGTCCCCCTTAACTATAATCATTAAGTTTGTCGAGCCAAAGTCAAGGCTTAGTTGATTTAGAGGAAAAGGTTAGGAAATATATTTGATATATTTGCATATATTGGATATGTGTTTCGGACTTGGAGGTTCACCTACCGGATATAGGAATTGGATGGGATCCAATTGATCTTAGAGATCTACCTAGTTAAGTTTCATACAGCTTGTTGACCAAAGTCAAGGTTGTGTGTTATTTAACGGGATCCTAGCCCACTAGGAAACTAGGTTTCCCGAGTACTCCACAAAGGGTTAGAGGCTCGCCGAGAAATAGTGAGAGACCAGTATTAAATTTGCAATTTCGTTCAATATTTGCTTACACACGCTCTTTTATTTTATTTATCATTGTAATAAATATATATTAGTTGGACTAATATTTAATATTGTTTTCTTTGAACAATTAGACTGTACAAGACACTACTCCACGTGTAGTTGGTCATATAGTTGGACTATAGTAACCATTACATTTTGAGTGTACCCAAAATCGTTGATTGGATAGTTGGACTATTGCAATCGAGATGGTTGAAAAGATTAGCGTAAATGACATAATCCTGGGTGAAAATTTCTTTAACGGCGTAAATTTTCCAGATTGGGAAATGAATCTTAGGATAGTCTTGGGAGTTGAGAAGTTACTCTATTGGATAGAGAAACCTCTCGGGCCCTAAGCCCGGATTTGAGCAAATAGTTGAGCATGAGCTTTAGAAGACTCATCGTGATGATAACTTTAGTTCTCAATCCGTTATGCTTGCCGCAATGACTCCTTAATTTCATCGTCAGAACTAAGGATTAGATCCTTATACCATGATGTTGAAATGAAAGGATATTTATAGATCTAACCTTAGATCTTAGAAGTACCAATTGCAAAAGAAGCTCTTTCGCTCACGTATGTCAGAGGGTACATCTGTCGAGCACTATGTGTCGCAGATGATTACTGACATCGAATAGCTAGGTTAGATGGGCATTATCTTACAGTCTATGCCCAAATGCTGGGGTGGGTTCATCATGAACCAAGAGAAAACTCTTGGAGAGTTATTGGCTATGCTCAAGGAGGCAGAGCCAGAGCTTCCAAAAGGGCAAGAAGCGCAAGGCGCATCTTACTTCGACATCCCAGAAGGCCCAGGCTTGGCCGAAGGCTTCTAAGGGTGTGAAAAAAAGGGCAAATGTAAAATCGTCACAGTCTTCTGGGAAGACAAAGGACATATCCCAGCACGTCTGCCTAAACTATGGCAAATTGGGTCACTGGAAGCGTGACTGCCGTATGGACAAGGCACAAATGATGGATGTGAAGACGGGCAAAGCTCTAACTTCAGGTATATTTGTTATAAACATGTCCACTACTAGTTTTAAAAATGGATTTTTGATACTAGATATGGTAAATAGATATGTACTGCTGTGCGGGATCTGCTGATTAGCAGGAGACTGGCTTCAGATGAGATCTACCTGCGAGTCAAAAACGGGACAAGAGACGCTGTTTTGGCTATGGGAACCTAAGTTTTGGAACTGCCCTTTGGGCATGTACTTTAATTAGGAAAGAGTTATGATGTACCTAGTTTGACTAGAAACATTATCTCTATATCTAGTTTAACCTGTTGCGGGTATACTTTTATGTTCAAGAACACTGAGTGTTTTGTTTATAAAGATGATATTGAGCTATACACATTAGATGTGAATAACAATATTTATATTTCGAATATAAATGAATCTCAAACATATAACATGACAAACAAAAGGCTCAAACTGAGTAAATCAGATGAGACTTATTTGTGGCAATGTTGTCTATGACACATTAACAAGAATCGTATATCCACTATTTGGAAGAATGGATACATGGACAGATTTGATTCCAATTCAAATGACTTCTGCGAATCTTGTTTATTAGGCAAAATGCCTAAAACGCTTTTAGCGGTAAGGGTGTACGTGCCACTGAGCTGTTAGCCCTCGTTCATGGTGACGTATGTGGGCCCATGTCTAGCCAGGCTAGAGGTGGATATCAATACTTCGTAACATGTACAGATGTTGCATCGCGTTATGGTTATGTGTGTCTTATGTGTTGGGTTCCTAGAACATGCCAAGGATCTTCTAAGTAGAAATGTGTGTGAATAATCAACGAAGTTATGGAAAAACTTACATTGATCAGTTTCGTAGGATGTTGGAAGTTCAAAACATTTGTGTTGATGAAGAGCTCCAAGCTTTTCCTTGTGTTCCAAACTCTTGGGAATGGTTTCCCTAACACCTTGGTTGACTCCTTATAAGTGCTAGCTTAAAGAAATTTTGAAGCAAAATTTCTACAATGGAGAAGGAAGCTCACAACAATGGAGGTTTGTGAGAGAGAGAGAGTTGTTTTGTGTTGTGTACTTTGTTTTTCAAAAACAATTACCTATTACCAAAAAATCCAAAGTTGGTATTAGCTTTCACAAATCAAGCTTGTGTGATTTACAAGCTACCAACTAACTACAAACTTCTATCAACAAAAAGTTTGATAAAGATGACTAATAATGTGATTTGGTGGCCCCCACTTTATATTCAAAATTCGAGTGGGCCCCCTAAACACATTTCGGGCTCAAGTTCGTTCAATTCCGAAATAACAATTTTCTATTGCGACATAATTAAATCTAATTTAATTAAATAATTATGCCTAGCAAAATTATTATTAAAGTCGCTTACGAATTAATTCTAAATTAATTCGTTCGCCCGAATTAAAATCCAATTTTAATTATGCGTTGAAATCTAATTTCAATTAATATATCGAATATATTATTTAATCGATTAATTCCAAATTAATCGCTCTCTCTCTTCTAATCGAATTTTATCGCAGATAAATTCTTGCCGTAATTAATCCTATTCTCTCTCTTATAATTAATCCTAGATTAATTCTGCTCGAGTCAAACGTCATCGGTGAATCTTTGGGAAGTGACCCATGACATCCCCGGATAGGTTGGCAGTAAATCCGGTCATCGGACTATCCGAACACGTGCGTACCTTGTAACACGTTCCTACCGATTTAGAAGACATGGTTGGCTACTAGCAAAGCACCGTGCCTTCCCAATTCTCAAGAAATATTCTTTTAAGGAATACATAATCTATACCAGCGTAGTATACCAAGTATTGCGTATTGCGATCCAGCATCGGATGTCACATACTAGGCCTGGGGCTGGAATTGTGTCTGCCCTGTATGAAGCATATATCGGATCACTAGCAACTAGTCTCTTTAATCGGATAATCATGACCTTGTCATATTATCCCGATAGTTGCAATATAATAGAGTACCAGTTATGTATCCCTGCGTAATCATCATCTCCATTTGACTGAAGTGACACTTCCTTCTTGACATCACACCCAATACACTACGATTCTCTATAAACCCAGAAGAGGCGTACATAGAACTTGTTTAGCGATGATTCTCTATAAGTCCCGGACGACCAAAACCAAAGCGTACTGATTGTCACAAGTATTAGCGATGCAAGTCTCAGGTTAAGACCAAATACATCTACCCTGATTCGGATTCCCATAGACACATAGTCATACTACCAATTGGATTCCGAGGGGTCTATCCAGAGCGAAGCTGTTTCCGTACTATCGGTAAACAAAACCTCATTTTACACTTGCATGAGTATCCAATACCTAAATATATGAGAACTATGTCGTTACGCTTCCATAACGAACACAAGTGTAACACTAGTCTATTCCGCATTATCGATGTCCAGTCTCGATAATACTACGACTATGGATATTTAATGATTAAACCTTTAGTGGATTGATACTGTCTCATATCTTATTAATCTGGAACTAATCATAAGGACTTTTATCATTCATATATTCAAGTAATCTAATTACAAAATGATATAATGGCAATTTCCTTGGTCACTGACCGGCGTAAACACACATGTATAACGCAAGCGCACGTATGTGTTTACGCCGGTCAAGTTTTGGCGCCGTTGCCAGGGACTTATTTTTCTTGAGTTATTAATTTTGAAGCTATCTAATTTACTTGTATCTAATTTTCTTTATCTTTATCTGTAATTTTTATTTCTTTATTGTATTTTCAGGTGATTGAAAAAAAAATGGAACATTATTGGGAGATTGAAAGATTACGAGCTTCACAAGAAGATACACCCCATATCTGGGAGCAACAGTCAGGTTTTCTGAGGCCTGTTTTCCAGCCCAATCATTATCCCTGGATGCCAGAACCAAGCAATTTTACAATTGCTCAACAGAACGAAACATGGAGATGTGTAATTTGTGATGGTAACCACTCGAGCGATCAATGTATATACCTTTCAGAGTGGCAGAATTATTGGAATCATTCAAGGTGTGAAGAATCATCACATTTTTCATCTTATCCACCATCTACAAATGATCTTCATCAACCAGAACCATCAGAGGAAGATCAGTTGCTTCACATACTCAAAGATTGGTTCGAGGAACGGGAAGCTCAATTTGATGCACAAATTCAAAGTCAAGCAATGTCTATACAAAGAATGACAGATCAAGTTAGACAATTAACAGAGAACCTGAATCACATATCTCACGGAGCAAATTCAAATACTACTGAAGAGGTCTTTCAATATCCTGAGATTCATCATGACATCATAACAGAGGATAAGGCTGAGCAGTATCAAGAATCTGAGCTATCAGTTAGGGAGCCCGAACCGGCAAAGTCTCAATTTGACTTTTATTATTCAGATTCTGACGAGGATGAAGCTGATCTATTTGTACCAACTACACAACAACGGAGGATCAAACATTCAATCCTCAAAATGAAGATCTTGGAGACTATTTTGCAATGATATTTGAAGACGATCTACCTGAGCCAATCATTTCACCCAGATCAGAGGATGAAGACCTAAAATCTAACATTTTTTTTCATCCTCAGGTTGATAATTTTGAAGTATGCATTTCACAGAGGACAGATGAAGAGATGAATAAGAAAATTTTAAAATACATCTGTGAAGAAAGGTGGAACAAGAAGCAGAGCAAATGGAGTAGGAAATGTCTGACCTTAATAAAGATCCAGAGCATTCAGGAGAAACATCGTTGTTTTGGGGAGTACAAATCAAAGATATCGCCCAAAAGCTTGACAGAATGGAACTCCCATTCCAAGTCGAGCACCATACGAGACCTCCTGATTTTCTTTCTTTCTTTGTAGGAATCACAGGAACAACATGGAGCAAAAAGGTGGCACGAGCACTGAATGAGACAAAACTCTTTTTGCCACTTTACCGTTGGTAGAGACCCTTCAAAAGCAACGTTCACGGGATTGTCTTTGATCGGACATCTAAAACGACATTGAAACCTCCTTAACAGATGATTTTCAGTCACGTCTGGCTGAAGACGAAAAATTTAGCGCTATCGGATTGATATTAGAAGGGTGAGGGCAATTTTGGAAATTGTTGTAATAAATTTAGAATTTAGTAAATTGGACCTACGTGTCCAGCCTATTACCTCTTTTCTCATTGTATTCCTCTTCTCACCAAATCCCCTCAATGTAAATGAGGTTTCTTTAATGTATTATGTAATTGGGTAGAAGTATGAATAGTGCTAGCGGGAGAGAGGAAATAGAGAGATTTGTTCTAGGAATAATTTGTTATATATCCATCCTCATATCATTATTAATTATTTCCCGCCTTATTATGCTTTTAGAATGCATGCTTAAGGTGTATGATGAGACCTAATCAAAGATAATAAATTGGTTGCCAATTACGTGAAAAACCTTCATCAAATATTAAGCGTTTTTCCTTCCATTGAGTTGTTCTCTCTCAAGCTCCAAGATTGGCATTGGTTTGTTGGCCAAAGCCAAGATCAATGTCCATCGCAGATGTGTTTGAACCACGAAAGCTTTGTTTTATATCGCATGTCTTGGGCGGTTATGACATGTTGGCCAAAGTCAATGTCACTTCTAGTTCATCGACGTGGATTATGAAGTTATCCCACTATCAATGGGTCCCCCTTAACTATAATCATTAAGTTTGTCGAGCCAAAGTCAAGGCTTAGTTGATTTAGAGGAAAAGGTTAGGAAATATATTTGATATATTTGCATATATTGGATATGTGTTTCGGACTTGGAGGTTCACCTACCGGATATAGGAATTGGATGGGATCCAATTGATCTTAGAGATCTACCTAGTTAAGTTTCATACAGCTTGTTGACCAAAGTCAAGGTTGTGTGTTATTTAACGGGATCCTAGCCCACTAGGAAACTAGGTTTCCCGAGTACTCCACAAAGGGTTAGAGGCTCGCCGAGAAATAGTGAGAGACCAGTATTAAATTTGCAATTTCGTTCAATATTTGCTTACACACGCTCTTTTATTTTATTTATCATTGTAATAAATATATATTAGTTGGACTAATATTTAATATTGTTTTCTTTGAACAATTAGACTGTACAAGACACTACTCCACGTGTAGTTGGTCATATAGTTGGACTATAGTAACCATTACATTTTGAGTGTACCCAAAATCGTTGATTGGATAGTTGGACTATTGCAATCGAGATGGTTGAAAAGATTAGCGTAAATGACATAATCCTGGGTGAAAATTCTTTAACGGCGTAAATTTTCCAGATTGGGAAATGAATCTTAGGATAGTCTTGGGAGTTGAGAAGTTACTCTATTGGATAGAGAAACCTCTCGGGCCCTAAGCCCGGATTTGAGCAAATAGTTGAGCATGAGCTTTAGAAGACTCATCGTGATGATAACTTTAGTTCTCAATCCGTTATGCTTGCCGCAATGACTCCTTAATTTCATCGTCAGAACTAAGGATTAGATCCTTATACCATGATGTTGAAATGAAAGGATATTTATAGATCTAACCTTAGATCTTAGAAGTACCAATTGCAAAAGAAGCTCTTTCGCTCACGTATGTCAGAGGGTACATCTGTCGAGCACTATGTGTCGCAGATGATTACTGACATCGAATAGCTAGGTTAGATGGGCATTATCTTACAGTCTATGCCCAAATGCTGGGGTGGGTTCATCATGAACCAAGAGAAAACTCTTGGAGAGTTATTGGCTATGCTCAAGGAGGCAGAGCCAGAGCTTCCAAAAGGGCAAGAAGCGCAAGGCGCATCTTACTTCGACATCCCAGAAGGCCCAGGCTTGGCCGAAGGCTTCTAAGGGTGTGAAAAAAAGGGCAAATGTAAAATCGTCACAGTCTTCTGGGAAGACAAAGGACATATCCCAGCACGTCTGCCTAAACTATGGCAAATTGGGTCACTGGAAGCGTGACTGCCGTATGGACAAGGCACAAATGATGGATGTGAAGACGGGCAAAGCTCTAACTTCAGGTATATTTGTTATAAACATGTCCACTACTAGTTTTAAAAATTGGATTTTTGATACTAGATATGGTAAATAGATATGTACTGCTGTGCGGGATCTGCTGATTAGCAGGAGACTGGCTTCAGATGAGATCTACCTGCGAGTCAAAAACGGGACAAGAGACGCTGTTTTGGCTATGGGAACCTAAGTTTTGGAACTGCCCTTTGGGCATGTACTTTAATTAGGAAAGAGTTATGATGTACCTAGTTTTGACTAGAAACATTATCTCTATATCTAGTTTAACCTGTTGCGGGTATACTTTTATGTTCAAGAACTGAGTGTTTTGTTTATAAAGATGATATTGAGCTATACACATTAGATGTGAATAACAATATTTATATTTCGAATATAAATGAATCTCAAACATATAACATGACAAACAAAAGGCTCAAACTGAGTAAATCAGATGAGACTTATTTGTGGCAATGTTGTCTATGACACATTAACAAGAATCGTATATCCACTATTTGGAAGAATGGATACATGGACAGATTTGATTCCAATTCAAATGACTTCTGCGAATCTTGTTTATTAGGCAAAATGCCTAAAACGCTTTTAGCGGTAAGGGTGTACGTGCCACTGAGCTGTTAGCCCTCGTTCATGGTGACGTATGTGGGCCCATGTCTAGCCAGGCTAGAGGTGGATATCAATACTTCGTAACATGTACAGATGTTGCATCGCGTTATGGTTATGTGTGTCTTATGTGTTGGGTTCCTAGAACATGCCAAGGATCTTCTAAGTAGAAATGTGTGTGAATAATCAACGAAGTTATGGAAAAACTTACATTGATCAGTTTCGTAGGATGTTGGAAGTTCAAAACATTTGTGTTGATGAAGAGCTCCAAGCTTTTCCTTGTGTTCCAAACTCTTGGGAATGGTTTCCCTAACACCTTGGTTGACTCCTTATAAGTGCTAGCTTAAAGAAATTTTGAAGCAAAATTTCTACAATGGAGAAGGAAGCTCACAACAATGGAGGTTTGTGAGAGAGAGAGAGTTGTTTTGTGTTGTGTACTTTGTTTTTCAAAAACAATTACCTATTACCAAAAATCCAAAGTTGGTATTAGCTTTCACAAATCAAGCTTGTGTGATTTACAAGCTACCAACTAACTACAAACTTCTATCAACAAAAAGTTTGATAAAGATGACTAATAATGTGATTTGGTGGGCCCCACTTTATATTCAAAATTCGAGTGGGCCCCCTAAACACATTTCGGGCTCAAGTTCGTTCAATTCCGAAATAACAAATTTTCTATTGCGACATAATTAAATCTAATTTAATTAAATAATTATGCCTAGCAAAATTATTATTAAAGTCGCTTACGAATTAATTCTAAATTAATTCGTTCGCCCGAATTAAAATCCAATTTTAATTATGCGTTGAAATCTAATTTCAATTAATATATCGAATATATTATTTAATCGATTAATTCCAAATTAATCGCTCTCTCTCTTCTAATCGAATTTTATCGCAGATAAATTCTTGCCGTAATTAATCCTATTCTCTCTCTTATAATTAATCCTAGATTAATTCTGCTCGAGTCAAACGTCATCGGTGAATCTTTGGGAAGTGACCCATGACATCCCCGGATAGGTTGGCAGTAAATCCGGTCATCGGACTATCCGAACACGTGCGTACCTTGTAACACGTTCCTACCGATTTAGAAGACATGGTTGGCTACTAGCAAAGCACCGTGCCTTCCCAATTCTCAAGAAATATTCTTTTAAGGAATACATAATCTATACCAAGCGTAGTATACCAAGTATTGCGTATTGCGATCCAGCATCGGATGTCACATACTAGGCCTGGGGCTGGAATTGTGTCTGCCCTGTATGAAGCATATATCGGATCACTAGCAACTAGTCTCTTTAATCGGATAATCATGACCTTGTCATATTATCCCGATAGTTGCAATATAATAGAGTACCAGTTATGTATCCCTGCGTAATCATCATCTCCATTTGACTGAAGTGACACTTCCTTCTTGACATCACACCCAATACACTACGATTCTATAAACCCAGAAGAGGCGTACATAGACTTGTTTAGCGATGATTCTCTATAAGTCCCGGACGACCAAAACCAAAGCGTACTGATTGTCACAAGTATTAGCGATGCAAGTCTCAGGTTAAGACCAAATACATCTACCCTGATTCGGATTCCCATAGACACATAGTCATACTACCAATTGGATTCCGAGGGGTCTATCCAGAGCGAAGCTGTTTCCGTACTATCGGTAAACAAAACCTCATTTTACACTTGCATGAGTATCCAATACCTAAATATATGAGAACTATGTCGTTACGCTTCCATAACGAACACAAGTGTAACACTAGTCTATTCCGCATTATCGATGTCCAGTCTCGATAATACTACGACTATGGATATTTAATGATTAAACCTTTAGTGGATTGATACTGTCTCATATCTTATAATCTGGAACTAATCATAAGGACTTTTATCATTCATATATTCAAGTAATCTAATTACAAAATGATATAATGGCAATTTCCTTGGTCACTGACCGGCGTAAACACACATGTATAACGCAAGCGCACGTATGTGTTTACGCCGGTCAAGTTTTTGGCGCCGTTGCCAGGGACTTATTTTTCTTGAGTTATTAATTTTGAAGCTATCTAATTTACTTGTATCTAATTTTCTTTATCTTTATCTGTAATTTTTATTTCTTTATTGTATTTTCAGGTGATTGAAAAAAAAATGGAACATTATTGGGAGATTGAAAGATTACGAGCTTCACAAGAAGATACACCCCATATCTGGGAGCAACAGTCAGGTTTTCTGAGGCCTGTTTTCCAGCCCAATCATTATCCCTGGATGCCAGAACCAAGCAATTTTACAATTGCTCAACAGAATGAAACATGGAGATGTGTAATTTGTGATGGTAACCACTCGAGCGATCAATGTATATACCTTTCAGAGTGGCAGAATTATTGGAATCATTCAAGGTGTGAAGAATCATCACATTTTTCATCTTATCCACCATCTACAAATGATCTTCATCAACCAGAACCATCAGAGGAAGATCAGTTGCTTCACATACTCAAAGATTGGTTCGAGGAACGGGAAGCTCAATTTGATGCACAAATTCAAAGTCAAGCAATGTCTATACAAAGAATGACAGATCAAGTTAGACAATTAACAGAGAACCTGAATCACATATCTCACGGAGCAAATTCAAATACTACTGAAGAGGTCTTTCAATATCCTGAGATTCATCATGACATCATAACAGAGGATAAGGCTGAGCAGTATCAAGAATCTGAGCTATCAGTTAGGGAGCCCGAACCGGCAAAGTCTCAATTTGACTTTTATTATTCAGATTCTGACGAGGATGAAGCTGATCTATTTGTACCAACTACACCAACAACGGAGGATCAAACATTCAATCCTCAAAATGAAGATCTTGGAGACTATTTTGCAATGATATTTGAAGACGATCTACCTGAGCCAATCATTTCACCCAGATCAGAGGATGAAGACCTAAAATCTAACATTTTTTTTCATCCTCAGGTTGATAATTTTGAAGTATGCATTTCACAGAGGACAGATGAAGAGATGAATAAGAAAATTTTAAAATACATCTGTGAAGAAAAGGTGGAACAAGAAGCAGAGCAAATGGAGTAGGAAATGTCTGACCTTAATAAAGATCCAGAGCATTCAGGAGAAACATCGTTGTTTTGGGGAGTACAAATCAAAGATATCGCCCAAAAGCTTGACAGAATGGAACTCCCATTCCAAGTCGAGCACCATACGAGACCTCCTGATTTTCTTTCTTTCTTTGTAGGAATCACAGGAACAACATGGAGCAAAAAGGTGGCACGAGCACTGAATGAGACAAAACTCTTTTTGCCACTTTACCGTTGGTAGAGACCCTTCAAAAGCAACGTTCACGGGATTGTCTTTGATCGGACATCTAAAACGACATTGAAACCTCCTTAACAGATGATTTTCAGTCACGTCTGGCTGAAGACGAAAAATTTAGCGCTAGCAGGGAGGCAACCCATGCAATTTGTTGTAATTTGTTTTCATATTTTGTGTGAACTTTTTAATTTTGTGTGTTAGTTTTGCAGAAAAATAAAAACGGAATTTTTCATGACAAAGCAAGTGCAAGCGGGTTTTCATAAAATAAAAATTTGACAAAATCACGAAGATGTAAAGACAATCCAGAAGAGACGGCCGAGTAAAGAGTCAGCTCTGTAGACGCGTCCCTATGGATTTATCCGTCGCAAGATATGGTTTTGCCAAAAAAAAATTAATAAAATAAAAAAAATAATAGCGTCGCGACGCCAGGCAAACTTCAGTGTCGCGACACTGGTTCGATTTCTGCACTAAAATGCCGAGACTGGTTCAATCCCCTACACTCACACTTCATTTTCTTTCAACCAAAACCTCACAAAACCAAGCACTCACCATTTTCTCTCAAACTTCCACCATTACCGAAACCGTGAGCCTCCACAACCGGAATATCCACCTTCGACACTCACCGACAGCCACCAAACTCCACCCTAGCCGAGAGCCATCGCCGAGATCTACCAAACTGAGTCTTCGCCAGCCGAGATCCACACCGTGAGCAACCACCGAGACCCAAATCGAACCGAGCAACCACCGAGCCAAGCCGAAACCACACCACCACCGTGAACCACCGAGACCAAACCACAGATCTGTCAAAACCACCACCACCATCGATACACCTACATCCAAGAGCAAACACCCAACCGCAAAACCTACTCACACTGTCACACCCACTGCCGTGAGCCACCGAACACATCCAGCCCGAAGCAAGAAAACCCAAAATCGACCACACCACCCACTAACCGAGACAAGCACGGTCGAGAACCACCGATACACAAATCTAACCGAACCACCAGAACCGCACAAGATCGACCATTACCGGATCTCCAACCCAAGTCCGAGCCGATCCGTATCCTCCATTGCCAAATCTGGAATTGACGGTGAAATTGATAAAAAAAATATATGATTTGGTAAAATTGATTTGGTAGATTGAAAATTTGGATGATTGGTTATGTGATTTGAGTTGTTGAAGTGTTGATTGATTATTTGATTCGTAGTCGTGGGGACGAAGAATTGAATTGGGGTGTTTGTGGCATTTTAGATAGATTTAGGTTGTGTTGGATAATCAGAAATTCAAGGGTGATTCTGCCGGATTTTTCTGAAAAATGCCGAAGAGGGCCAGGGGCTCGACATCAGCAGAACCGGATTTTGATCGGTTCAAATTTGTTTCAGCGGCTGCAGAACATCGCTACGAGAAGGGGATGCGAAATAAGGTCGGAATCATCGAGAGGGGCTTTGAGATTACCCCTGGGATATTTCCGGACATAGACAAGATGATTACCGACCGACATTGGCAGAGTCTTTGTCAGCAACCCAAACCGGCGTGCATCACAGTTGTCCGAGAATTTTACGCGAATGCTGCTCAGCATGTCGCTTATCAGGTTATGGTGAGAGGGAGACAGATTGCCTTTGACTCGGTAACGATCAATAAATTTTATGGGATCCCGGAGATGGAGGTGGATGTGTTGGACAAAATGACCCATAGCGTCACTATTTGTACAGATCACAGTGTTGTTGTACAAATTAACTATGTAACAAGGAAATTGCACTCTCATCATTTGTGATTAGATCACCATAGATATATAAATGAAGAGAGGTCCCTATGATTAGTTCCTGGACTGAGAATGATATGAGACAGTATCAGTCCCCGAAGGATTAATCATTAAATATCCCTAGCCGGAGTATTATCGAGACTGGACATCGATAATGCGTAAAAGGCTAGTATTGCACTTGTGTGCGTTGTGAGGGCACAACGGCATAGTTCTCATATATATAAGTATTGGATACTTATGCAAGTGCGATAGGAGGTCGTGTTTCACCGATGGTACGGGAAACAGCTTCGCTCTGGATAGACCCCTCGGAATCCCATTGGTATTATGACTATGTGTCTATGGGAGGCCGAAATCAAGGTAGGTGTGTAAAGTCTTAACCTGAGACTTACATCGCTAATACTTACGATAATCGATAGACTTTGGTCTTGGTGGTACAGGGCTTTAACCGGTTCTGCGTACACCACTTCTGGGTTTATCAGAGAGTCGTTGTGTATTGGGTGTGATGTCAAGACGGAAGTATCACTTCAGTCATATTGGAGATGATGTCACGCATGATATGGTATTAGTGCTCTTAAGTGTTACGCAACCAATCAGGATATTATGACCAGGTCATGAATATCCGATTATAGAGACTAGTTACCAGACATCCGACATGTGCTTCGGACGGGGCAGACACTTATCCAGCCTCAGCCCTAGCACGTGACTATCCGATACTGGGCCGATATACATAATACTACGGTATACTACGCTTGATACAGATCTATATATTCCTGTAAGAATATTTCTGGAGAATTGGGCAGGCATGGCGCTTTGCTAGAAGCCAACCTTGTCTTGTAAATCGGTATAAACGTAGTACGAGGTACTTACGTGTTCGGATAGTCGGACGACCGTAATTACTGCCAACATATCCGGAGATCTCATGGGTCGCTTCCTGAAGAGTCACCGATGATGTATAACTCGCACTTTAATTAATCTAGGATTAATTAGAAGAGAGAGAAAATTAATCTGGGATTAATTGCGGAGATATTTTATCTAGGATAAATATTAATTAAAGAGAGAGAACGATTAATTTGGAATTAATCGATAAAATAATATGTTCGATATATTATAAGAAATTGGATTTCGACGCGGAATTAAAATTAGATTTTAATTCGGGCGAACGAATTAATTAAGAATTAATTCGTTAGTGACGTAAATAGTGATTTCGCTAGGCGTAATCATTTAATTACGACGCGACGGAAAATTCGTTAATTTGGAATTAGCGAACCCGAGCCCGGGATTATTTGCGAGCGCATTCGCATTTCGAATTCGAGTGCGGCACGCAAGTCAAATCGTGCGTCATATCGCTAGTCGCATCAATCGTCAAATCAAATGTCACTTTAAGTGATGTGACATGTTGCCACTTGATTTGAGTGATTGATGTAGAAGTTGAAAAAGCAACTTTTGCTTTTTGCTTTTTGATTTTAGCATTTAAGGAAAAGTAAAAAGAAATGGTAAATGGTTTTATTAATTTTAGAAATTATAAAAACCTATTACATTTTATTTTACTTTTACTTTTCTCTCTCTCCTTTTACGCATCTCTTCCTCTCCCTCTCTTTTCTTCTCTCTCTCATTCACGGCTTAGAGCCATTTTTCATCTTCTTCTCATTTTTGGTCACTGCCGAATTGAAAGAGAATCAAGTGAGAGTGTTTTGTTGCAAAACATGAGTGCTAGCACACACACATGGGTTATATTATGGTGATAGGGAAACGAATTTGTGAGCTTGGAAAGCTTGAAGCTTGGAGCTTCAATGGTGTTCATCCATGGCCGAATTTTTGAGGTTCAAAGAGGAGCAAAACCGAGCAGTCCACTGCATGAGGAAGCCACTGCCGAGCTTGGAGGGAGGCAGAAAACGCAACTTGTTCTTCCTAGCACCAAACCCATCAATGTGAGTATGTATTCCGCCTTACTCCTTGGTTGTATTCAACTCGTTTTTATGCATGATTTATGATTTTGGGACTTGATTGAAACTCAACAGGATGATTATACGGCTATGAGGAATGAGGTTGAGATCTCACAGCTGACAGATGAGTTATGTATCCCCAATGCTATTTGGGAGATGAGCAGCAGTGGGGAATACATGAAGATGAGTTCTAGGTTCCTCAAACCAGATGTGAGGGTTTGGTTTCACTTCCTCACGAGATCACTCATTCCGGGTACCCACATCACTTTTGTCACCAGAGAGAGGATGGTTCTGTTGTACTGTTTGATGACGGGGCTATCCATTGACGTGGGAGTGCTTATTTCTAAAAATATTGATTGGGCTGCTACCCAATCGCAAGCTGGACTGTATTACCTTTACCTGATCACTTCATTATACACTTTGGGTATGGTTCCAGTTGACCCGCAAGAAGAACCTATGCAGCCCATGACAGCTCTAACTCCGCGACTGATACAGCAGCTCCGAGCAGAGAGGCAGATACCTGCCGGACCATCTTCGTCAACACCTGCAGCTGCTCCACATCAGCCACCCTCACAGTCACGCAGAGCAGCACAGTCTCGCACCATACCGGAGAGAGTCGCCAGATTGGAATCGTAGCAAGGATATATGGTTCAACTGCTCCAACAAATTACATTGCACGTGGGAATCCGAGAGGATCAATTGCCACCATATCCACCGGAAGACAGCGACGAGGAGGAGACTAACGCTTAAACTCGGTACCATTGTTCCTATCTTTTGTTTATGTTTTGAACGCATTGGGGACAATGCTTAATTTAGGTTTGGGGGTGCAAAATTTTTGTATTAAAACTTTCCGTTAAAATTTTTCATTTATGCAACAAAATTCAGTTAAAATTTTTCATTTATGCAACAAAATTCCGTTAAACTTTTTTCATTTTTGCATGATTTCCGTTTAATTTTAGTAATTTTATTTTCGTATTTCGTTTATTTGTGTGTTTTCAAAATCGAAAATCCAAAAAAAAATCAAAAATTTTAAAATCCATAAAAAGTCCGATGATTTGATTGTTTGTTTAGTTAAAAAGTTTTAGGAAAAGATAAATGTTAATTACGCTTATATCCCTAATTTGAATTTCTTTTCTAGATCAGACTCGCATGCACTATTAAAACAGTTTAATAAGTAGTTAGATAATAAGGAGTTAACAAAGTGACTAGTTAAAATAATCGGTGGTTAATGAATGACCGTTTATCTGAGCATCTGTTTTTGTCTACAACAATTATTATTATGTGGCGTATGTAAAAAAATAAAATAAAATAAAAAAATTCCTGATGTACAAAAATAAAGCATCTAAGATCCGGGTTATTAAGTCTGTAAGGGTGTTTTAACACCTAGTTCCCAAAATTAACTGGTTTGGGAAACACTGGCCCAAGCTCGCTACATGGATCGAAGATGCTGCAAAAAATATATTTATATCTGAAGTCTGGGTAATTAAGTCCGTAGGGGTGTCTTAACACCTGGTGCCCTAAGCCAACTAGTTTGGGAGTCACCGACCCAACACTCGCTACATAGACGGAAGATATTGTATATAAATAAAAAATAGAAAAATAAAAAGAAAAAAAAATCAGAAAATCAGAAAAATTACATACCTCACCTGAGTTGATTATGGTAGACAGAACTATTTTAGATTATCAGATTGGTTTGACCCATTAACTATTGAGAATTGAGACAAAATCACTAATTTGATAACTTAGAATCGAAGCTATTTACTGGACTATTCACACACACACTTTGAGTCTGACTTAGGTATGTTGTTCAAATAAAAGGATTTTAGTAAAGATATGCATTTTGAAGGTTCCTCTAACTTTGATACTAAACATTCTCTGAGGACAACTTTTATTCTCTTTTCGCTTGTCTTTTTGCTTTTGTGTGCATTAGTTTTACTACATTTTTACTTTTGTAAAATGTTTGTGGGTATCATTGCTGTAAACCCTCACGAGACTATAACTCGTCCACTAGGGACACCTAGGGGTTTAAAGACTTGTTGCATACGCTAAATGCAATCGTGATCCCTACGGAAGTGACTTAGTTAATTTATTTATGTTATTTTATGTTTTGCTCGAGGACTAGCAAAATGTTAGGTTTGGGGGTCAAAAACTTGACCGGCGTAAACACACATGTATAACGCAAGCGCACGTATCGTTCAAGTAGTATAAAAATATCGATCCCACGAGGACTTAATTCCTACTGTTGTTATTAATTATTGAATCTATTTATTTACAAATATCTAATTGAGGGTGAAAAGAATGATTGCTTGATTGATTTGGTTGATTGTAGTTTTGCAAAATAAATAAATAAATAAAAAGACGAAAGAAAATACTAAGGAAAATAACAAAAGTCACAAAGATCTAGGGTTGTAAATCATTTTAATATCTTTTAAAAGATGAAGTGATTATTTTATGTTTGTGTAATAAATCAGTTTACTAACCTGGAACACTAAATTATGCAAAAGCCTCTGTCGATGGTCAGACGCAAATACCCAGTTTAACCCAATTGAACCATATGTCTATGTCAACCAAATTATCTGGATTCATTAAGTTTAAGTTCCAATTATGGCTACCCCCGCCCGACAGGTATATGTCTATCCTGTAAGGAAATCTATTAAAGGGTTATCTATCCTCAAGGAAGATCATGGGCTATTAAGTCTAAGGCTGAAACCTAAAATCCCTATGTCCAGTTCATTTTAGATTTACCACATCAATCTTATTGGTGATCAGACAACAAGAAGCATTAAGCTTAAGACTTAATAAGTAAACCTTTAAATTACCCAAACTATAAAATAACCCCTTATAAACCAGTGATATTAGAATTCATCACAACCCCAATAATTAACACATAACTAGGGCTAGTAAAAACTTAAAAGTAAAAGACATAAAGTAAAAGCTGAAAAGTAAAATAAAATAAAATGCTAAGGTAAAAGTAATTACTTTTACTACTACTAATTTAGATATCTCCCATAAAATAATATATAAACTTGTGATAATATTACCAACCGACCAGTCTGGCGGTATTCTGATTAAGTCAAATTAAGTCCAACTAGCCATTAAGGCGGTAATATTTGTCCATAAACCAGACATAAAGGCGGAACCAAAATTAAATTACCAACCGACCAATCTGGCGGTATCCTTGATTAGTCAGGTTTAAACCAGATTAAAATTTAAATTACCAACCGACCAATATAGCGGTATCCTTTTTAAGTCAATATTTTAAACAGTGAATATATTATTTTTAAGGGAGATTAATCTAAATAGTAACAGTAAAAGAATTACCTTTCACCCTAGCTGGAGAAGTTACCTCCTCATAGTGAATAGTAAAAACTGTAAAAAGTAAAAAGTAAAAAGTAAATTACTATTATTACAAAACGTAATTAAAATTATTTACAAAACTAAAAATTAAAAGGAACTAGAGAGAGAAACTCTCTATTTACATCAAAGAGAAGGGAGAGAGTGTTGCCACAAAATCTGAAATCTCGAGCTGAATTTATAGGCCTCGGTGGGGTTCCAGCGTCGCGACGCCAGGGTCTTGCGCGTCGCGACGCTGGAACAGTGAGGCGTGGCACAATGACGGCTTCACACGTGGCGATTCGGATAAGAAGATAAGGGGACACGTGGTGAGGCGGCTGACAACTCAATAATTGATGCTGACGTGGCAAGGCGGCTGAGAGAAATTGTCGGCACCGTAGGATTGCGACACGTGGCGACACGTGTCATGCTGTGATTGGCTTATGATGACGTGGCATGTTGACTCGGTTGACCTGTTGACGTGGATGATGACATGGCAAGACGCGTGGAAGAGTTGACTCGTTGACCGGATGACGCGGTGACACGTAGGATGACACATGGCACACGTGGAAATAGTAATTGTCGGCAATATAGGATGATGACACGTGGCACGGCGCACGTTAGTAGATCGGCTGTGATGGTGACACGTGTCACGGTGCATGTTAGCAAAGTCAAACTTCTCAAATTCTGACCCGGCGCATGTTAGCAGCTCTGGTGCACGTTAGGCGTCGCGACGCGGGAATTTACTAAAATGCCCTTTTTGTCCAATTTTCACTGTTTTGGCCCAAATCACCTCCAGAATGTCCTGAAACTTTATTTATCTACAAAATAACACAAAACCATCAAATATTCACAAAACCCAAGAAACTATACAAAATATTAGGTTAAATGAGTGAGAAATAGTGATATAAATACCACTCATCAGTCACATATTTAATTTGTACAAAAACAACAATGTCTTTTACAAATAGTGATGCTATGGGTCATAATTGTCCAACATTATGAAACACAAGTTGGAAACATTTGATAAATTCAAAGAGTTTCGACAAGAAATAGAGAAAAATAGACCGGCAAAAGTATTAAAACATTACGGTTGGACCATGATGGAAAATACTTGTGCAATAAGTTTCTCGATTACTTGAAAGAGTGTGGTATTCTTTCACTGTGGACTCCTCCCGGAACACCTCATTTAGTGGTGTGTCCGAACGGATAAGCCGAACATTGTTGGACATGGTAAGGTTAATGATGAGTCGTACTGAGCTACTAATTTCCTTCACGGGATACGCATTGAACAGTGCAATACTTATTTTGAATAAGGTTCCGACAAAGTCTGTTGGACAGACTCTATATAAAATATAGACAGGAAAGAAACCGAGTTTCTCATTCCTGAAGATTTGGGGATGCTAGCCATGTCAAACGTTTCGATGGTACCAAACTAGAATCCAAATCGGATAAGTTCCTATTTGTAATTGGTTATCCTAGAGAAACCAATTTCCACAACCCATAAGAGAACCAAATATTTGTTGCTCTCCATGCGGTTTTCCTTAGAGGAATTCCTAAATATAGTGGCAAGTGGGAGGAAAGTAGAACTCGATGAAAATCGGAGTGATACTATTCCTGGCACCGATCCCCTAACGGAACACGAACAGTTCATCAAGGATGAGACTGTTCCACAATCTTCTAATACACAAGAACCGCGTAGATCGGAAAGAGTCAGAAAACAACCTAGGAGGAATGGGCTTCTGATCTCACCTCATGTGGACATTAATCTTATTGAGGATATTGAACCGGCTACGTATAAGGAAGTGATACGAGGTATCGACACCATTTATGGAAAAATGCCATGAAGTCTGAAATGTATTCCATGTATACAACCAAGTTTGGACATTGGTTGATGTACCAGAAGGCATTGTACCTATTGGTAGGAAATGAGTCATCATGGTGAAGACAGACATTGATGGCAATATACAAACGTACAAAGCTAGGCTTGTAGAGAAATGGTATCGTCATCAACATGATGTCGATTATGACGAAACCATTTACCTGTTACCATGATTAAATCCATTCGGATAATGCTTGCTGTTGCCGTATATTTCGATTATGAAATATTGCAGCTGGACAAAAAAAACCGCTTTTCTTAATAGAAACCTTTTGGAGGATATTTTAAATAACAGCCTGACGGTTTTATCATGCCAAAACATGCAAACAATGTTTGCAAGTTAAATCGATCCATTTGTGGATTGAAGCAAGCATTGCGTTCTTGGAACCAACGTTTTGATGAGATCATAAGGTTATATGGTTTCATTCAAAACGATGATGATTCTTGTGTATATAAGAAGGTTAGTGGGAGCGCACTGACAATGATTGTCCTATTCATTGATGATGTATTTCTTCTTAGTAATAACATTCCCATTATTAAATCGGTGAAAGCTTTGCTTTTATTAAAATTCTCCATTAAAGACTTGGGATATGCAACCTTTATTCTAGGAATAGAGATCTACTACGATAGATCTAAAAATTGTTGGCACTCTCCGAGAACTCGTACATTGAAAGACATGTACGTGACCTGGTGTCTCATATGCTTTGAGCATTTGGAGTCACTATCAGGCTGATCCAGGTGATGGTCACTGGATTGATGTTAAGAACATCCTTTAGTATCTTAGACGAACTAAGGATGCATTCTTAATCTATGAGAATGAGAACTTGAAGTGACTAGGTTCACCGACGTAAGTTTCCAAACCAATGAAGACGACTGTAAGTATTTTGGTTGAACAACGGAACAGTGAGATGTAAATCTTCCATGCAAGATATTATTGCCGATTCAACAATAAAAGTGGAATATATATTGCTGCAGGTGAGGCAGCAAAAGAAGCATTTTAGATCTATAAAATTCCTAATTGGATTAGGAGTAGTTCTGTTACCAGCTGAGCTGGGCTACAGCACAGGCTAAAGAATTACGATCTCATCAATGATCCAAGATTGCACTTGTGCGCGTTATGGAAGCTTAACAACATAGTTCTCATATATTTAAGTATTGGATACTTATGCAAGTGTGATATGAGGTTCTGTTAACAATGGTACGGGAATAGCTTCGCTCTGGATAGACCCCTCAGAATCCCATTGGTAGTATGACAATGTGTCTATGGGAATCCAAATCATGGTAGGTGTATTTGGTCTTAACCTCAGACTTGCATTGCTAATAATTACGAAAATCATTACGCTTTGGTTTTGGTCATCCGGAGATTTAATAGGCTCTATGTATGCCTCTTATGGGTATACTGAGAATCGTAGTGTATTGAGTGTGATGTCAATATGGAAGTATCACTTCAGTCATATAGAGATGATGATCACGTAGGATACAGAACTGGTACTCTTAAATACTGCAGCTATCGGGATAGTATGACTAGGTCATGATTATCCGATATATGCTTCGTATGGGGCAGACACAATTCCAGCCCCAGGCCTAGCATGTGACATCAGATACTGGATCGTAATACGCAATACTTAGTATACTACGCCTGATATAGATTATATATATTCCATGTTGAATATATTTCTGGAGAATTGGGTAGGCACGATGCTTTGGTAGAAGCCAACCATGTCTTGTAAATCCATGAGAACGTGGTACGCGGTACGCACGTGTCGGATAGTCCCACAACCGAATTTACTGCCAAAATATCGAGGAATCTCTTGGGTCACTTCCCAAAGATTCACCAATGATATTTGACTCGAACAGAATTAATATTGGATTACTTATGAGAGAGAAAATTAATCTGAGATTAATTACAGCAATAATTAATCTAGGATTAATTATCAGAGAAAGAATTAATATGGGATTAATTGCGTCGAGAATTTATCTGGGATTAAATTCGTCGAGATGAGAGAACGCGATCAATTTGGAAATAATCGGCAAAATGAATTTAATAGTGAAATTAGATTTTATTATTTAATTAATTGGGCTAAAATAATATATTAGATATATTAATTGAAATTGGATTTCAATGCGGAATTAAAATTGGATTTTAATTCGTGCCAACAAATTAATTTGGAATTAATTCGCAAGCGACTTTCGTAATAATTTTGCGAGGCATTATTATTTAATAAAATTGGATATAATTACGTCGCGATGAAAAAATTTGTTTAATTGGATTGAATGAAACCGAGCCCGAAGTGTGTAGTCTCACTTTACTTGAATTTTGAATTTAAGTGTGGGACCTACTAACTTTCATCACTAGTCAATCACTTTGATGGAAGTAGATGAAATAGTAATTGGATTACTTATTACACATACCAACCAACTTAGAGTAACTTTGGAAGTCAACATTTTTGTATTAGATTTTGGAAATCAAAATACACTATTCATCTTCTCCCATCTCTCCAAAACTGTGACCTTCTTTTCTCTCCCATGGAATTTTGTTGCAAAATTCTACAAAGCTAGCACTTTAAGGAGTCAATTAAGGTGATAGGGAAACTCACCCTTGAGTTTGGAATGCAAAAGAAAGCTTGGAGCTTCCGAAATACAAAGAAAAAGTCTTGAAACTCATCTAGTCAATGTGAGTATTTCCGCAACTCTATTTGATTTATTCACACACAAATCATCATAGTGTTCTTGTGGTATGTGTATGACACAATCAGTAACGCCCCCATACGTCAGGTTTTTCAGAGACATATCAGTTTTCAGATGTCAAGTTTTCATAAAATAGTTTTTAGAGATCCAATTTTCAGAAAACAGTTCTTCAGATATAGGTTTTCAGAACCAGACTTTCAAAAGTGAATTTACTTAAGCTTTACAGAAAGATTTCCGACGATGAGATTTTTCAGAGAGAAGCTCACAGTTTACCGATAGAAAAAAAGTTTTCATATAAAGCTATTTCCTTAATTTTTGTTTTTAGAACCAAATATTTTTATAACAGTATTTTAGTTTTTCGTCCACTCACTTAGATCGTACAATAATCTAACCCCCCTCACTCCCAATTTTCTTTGTGTTGTAGGTATTTTCGGAGGACGAGCTCGTGGGAATGGATACTGATTGCAGTCACTAGAGGGTTTGGTCCACCAAATCGAGTCAGAGTTCAGTTCAGACAAAGTTAGAGAATGTCATGTAGCATATAGTCTGTTTAGTAAAGAGTATGCATGTTGAGAGTTATAACTGTTCATTTTTAAAGTTGTAATGTATAGTAAATTTGGGGTTTTAGTTTGTAAAGCATTACGCATTTATGAGATTGAGTTGGGCATCGGTTCCGTGTGTGATTTTATGTATCAAATGAGTTTAATGTTGTTAGTAAACCAGAGGCTCAGGTGGATAGTATGACATATTCCCTATCGGTAGCATCTTTCGGATTGAGGATGTTACAAAGATGGTATCAGTGCATGGTCTAGGGAGTTAGTGACTGCTACGAGGCATTACCTCTCCAGTATCTGATCCTCGAGTACGTCCTCAAAGTTCTATAAACATGTTAGTAAGAATTCCTAGACTATTCGAATACCCTACCTTATAGAGCAACAATGTTCTTTGTAAGATCTTTTCGAAATCATCCTGAATTATTAACAGAGGATCAAGTTCAGTTATGAAACTAGAAAGTATAAGTACTAAGAAAAGTTACCAAATGGAGTGGGAAAGCAAGGAAAGAAACATATTTGTGTAAGCAGCCAGAGATAAAGAAAAGTGAAGAGACAAAATAAGACAGTGAAGTTCTAGGAATACCCATCTAGGACAGTAGAAAGAGAATAGAAAAAGCCCGAGCAAGTATTAGAGTGCTTAGAAGATGTAAAATCCCTACCCTCATCAGGAAAAAAAATTCATGTCGAACTTATAGCCTTCAGGTACTTCGTATAGATAGTAAGTTCCCCGAGTAACAAGGAAACGCCAGAAAGATAACAGAAGTAAGAAATCAATATTTGATTCAAGAGTTCCAATAGATTGAAATGTCAAAAAGGATGTAGAGAACTCAAGATTCCCAAACCCATACCCAAATCCACAAACAGGCAAATAAAATTCATAAATAGAAACGATTAGTTACCTTATCCCAAGCAATCCGATGGAGACAAAACCCTAAACTATCTAGTTTTCAATCGTATAGTCATAACAGTTAATGAAGCTGTTCTTAAAGAGCCTATCTCATACCTACCCTACATGAGAAATAGACTCTACCAGGACATAGAGTACCTGAATAAGGATACCGAAATCGACGAGACATAAAGTAGTTCCTACTAACATAGGTATAGGCGACCGTAAGAAGCCCGACGATAGTTCATCTTTAAAAAAAAGACCTTGGAAAACAGATTACCTAGAAAAAAATTAAGGAAGTTTCGAGGATATAAAGAAGAGAACCTAGTATAGCCTAAAGATCAAGGCAAGTCAGCCACAAAATAGACCAAATGTAGTAGAACCTACATATTAACTCAAGTCAGTGGAAATCCATGGAAGTATACAAGAATATACCAGAGAGGTTGGAGATATTTTGGAGTGATAAGAGTAATAGTATGAACAGTACAACAGAGTGTCAAAGTCGAGACTTATAACAAGAATAGAGAGCAGAAATCTAGGAAATAGTTAGGAGAATGAAACATCACTAGCCTCAGTAACAAAGCATAGACCAAAGAAATATGGTATGCAAATGGTAAGAGGGATGCGAGAAGTAACGATAAAATTCAGTACATTCAGACATATAGATAATATAACGAGAAGATATTAGTGTAGAGAATTGGTAATAGTTGTGGGACCCCAAGACATGGAGGAGTGGACCATGTTCGTGCAGAATGAATGACGACCATTTCTTATAGATATCTTAATTCTAGTAAGCATATAGACACCTAACCAGATCATCACCGAACTTAAGTGTAAAACAAATGTGTATCCACATATCCATATGGAATGCGTATGCTCACCCCTCAATTTTTAAACCTAGTCAGGAGAAGAACTAGTAAAGAATAACAATTGACAAATTAGACAAATCGCGAGATGCCCAGACAGCCAAATTGATGAGTTCAATGAAACATAGATAAGAATTGTGAGATAGAATAGTTTGAAGCCACAATAGGTTGAGCTAAGTCTGGAAGCTATCGTTGAATAAAAGAACTCTTTAAAAAAACTTAGAAGTACGAAGAGACCAAAGAGAACGATTCTCGGGGAAATAGTGAACAACTTATAAATAGTCTGATGGTATTGAGGAGGAAAGTCTAGGTAAGAGTAACACCTCAACCAAAGATTTAGTAGGAGATGTCCTAAGTAATCAAAGTTGATCGAGTTTTCAGGAAAGTAAAGATGTAAATGTTGGACAATTATGACCCATAGCGTCACTATTTTTACAGATCACGGTGTTGTTGTACAAATTAACTATGTGACAAATGAGATTTCACTCTTGTCATTTGTGATTAGATCACCTAGATATATAAATGATAGGAGGTCCATGTGATTTGTTTCTGGACTGAGAATGATATGAGACAGTATCAGTCCACGAAGGATAAATCATTAAATATCCATAGTCAGAGTATTATCGAGATTGGACATCGATAAATACGTAAAATACTAGTATTACACTTGTGCGAGTTGTGAGGGCACAACGGTATAGTTATCATATATTTGGGTATAGGATACTCATGCAAGTGTGATAGGAGGTTGTGTTTTACCGATGGTACGGGAAACAGCTTCGCTCTGGATAGACCCCTGCGGAATCCCATTGGTAGTATGACTATGTGTCTATGGGAGTCTGCAATCAGGGTAGGTGTATTTTGTCTTAACCTGAGACTTGCATCGCTAATACTTGCGACAATCAATATACTTTGGTTGAGGTCGTCCAGGGCTTTAACCGGTTCTGTGTACGCCAATGCTGGGTATATTGAGAATCGTAGTGTGTTGGGTGTGATGTTAAGACGGAAGTATCACTCTAGTCATATGGAGATGATGGTCACATATGATACAGAACTTGTTCTCATAAATGCTCGAGCTATCGGGATATTATGACTAGGTCATTTATATCCGATTATAGAGACTAGTTTCCAGACATTTGATATGTGCTTCGTACGGGGCAGACACAATTCCAGCCCCAGGCCTAGCACGTGAACATCAGATACTGGATCGACATACACAATACTACGGTATACTACGCTTGATATAGATCACATATTCCTATAAGGATATTTCTGGAGAATTGGGTAGGCATGCCGCTTTGCTAGAAGCCAACCTTGTCTTGCAAATCGGAATAAACGTAGAACGAGGTACTTACGTGTTCGGATAGTCCGACGACCGTATTTACTGCCAACATATCCGGGGATCTCATGGGTCGCTTCCCGAAGATTCACCGATGATGTATGACTCGCACTTTAATTAATCTAGGATTAATTAGAAGAGAGAGAAAATTAATCTGGGATTAATTACGGAGATATTTTATCCGTGTCAAAATATTAATTAAAGAAAGAGAACGATTAATTTGGAATTAATCGATAAAATAATATATTCGATATATTATACGAAATTGGATTTCGACGCGGAATTAAAATTAGATATTAATTCGGGCGAACGAATTAATTTAGAATTAATTCGTTAGCGACGTGAATAGTGATTTCGCTAGACGTAATTGTTTAATTGCGTCGCGACGGAAAATTCGTTAATTTGGAATTAGTGAACCCGAGCCCGGGATTATTTGCGAGTGCATTCGCATTTCGAATTCGAATGCGGCACGCAAGTCAAATCGAGCATCAAATCGCAAGTCACATCAAGCGTCAAATCACATGTCACTTTGAGTGATGTGACAATTTGATTGTTGATTGAGTGATTGATGTGGTAGTTGAAAAGCTTTTATTACTTTTGCTTTTTGACTTTTTAAGATATGAAATGATTTTGTGTATTTGTTTTTTTTTTTGGAAAATAAAAATAAAAATATATACAAAACTCTTTTCTTTTCTCTCTCTCTCCTACTTTTCGGTCTTCTCTCTTTTCCCTCATTCTCCTTCTCGACTTGGAGCCATCTTCTTCTTCTTCCATTTTCTTGTTCTGCCGAGCCAAAAAGAGAAGCAATAGAGTATTTTGTTGCAAAATATAGTGCTAACACACACCATGAGTCATCCTAAGGTGTTAGGGCAGTGTTCTTGTGAGCTTGGAATCCGTTTTTGAAGCTTGAAGCTTGGAGCTTCCATGGAGTCATCAATGACCAAATTCTTGGAGGAGTTTCACAGCCCAAACCGAGCAGTCCACGAGCTAGAAGAGCCACTGCCGAGCTTCTTGGAGGAGTTGTCTTCTTCGCGTCGCAAGATCCGGTCAATGTGAGTAAGTTTCCGCCATTCTCCCTTGTGTATTCATGTGTTTTCGTGCTTGTTTGATGATTCTTGGGACCTAATCTAGAAACCAACAATGGTATCTTGAGCTTTGATCAAGCATGAAAATTTTAGGGTTAAAATTGGGTAAAATCGATTTGAGCATCAATTGATTAAATTGTTTGATTTAGTATGCTTGAATGAGGTTGAATTGAAGAAGTGCATGATTAATTAGGCTAATTGATGTTTTAGAAATGTTAATTGGGTAATTAATTGTGTATTACACTTAGGTTAATTAAATTGGGAATTTGGAATTTGTAATTTAATTAATTATGCTTTAATTGGATTTGGGCTTTATAGGTTGTAATTGGTCTTTTGGGCTTGGTTGTACCAAGTTAGGTTTAGGCCAATTTGGTTGGATCCAATTGGGCCCAAAACCGCATCCAAAAAGTCCAATTATGACTTAATGGACCTTAATTATTTAATTGGGCCTAAATTGATTTATGGGCTTATGGGGTAAATCCCGGATTGGATTTTGGTTATTGGGTTTGACCCGAGTTGACAAAAAGTCCACGCCTTAAAGAAATTAATTAAAAGCCTATTGGACTTTAATTAAATAAACATTGGATGTTAATCGGGCTTTGAGACCCGTAACGATTGAATTTGGAATTTAAATCGTAAAAGGTTTATTAATAAAGTGTAATATTTAATTTGGAATTAAATAGTGAATTAGTATTAAATACAAATTGAATTGGATTTAATTATGTAGTTTAATTTAATTCGAGAATTCGTACTTTGAGAACTTATTCGAAAAATGAGATTGACTCGAGCAAAATCAAATCGTTGTTTGAACATTGGATGATCATTAATTATCAGATTAATTAATTTGATTAGATTGATTGATAACATGCTTGTGTGAATACATGGTTGCGATGCATGAATAATGTATATCAGATGGATATTAGTTGGGTGGGGCAATTTTAGAAATTGTTGTAATAAATTTGATTATTAATTGGACCTGCGTGTCCAGCCTTATCACCTCTATACTCTTTGTATTCTCTTCTCACCTATTCCCCTCAATGTAAATGAGGTTTCTTTAGAAGTGTAGTGTAACGGGTAGAAGTAAATACATGTGTTAGCGGGAGAGAGAAAATTGAGAGATTTGATCTAGGATCAATGTAAAGTATCCATCCGCATATCATTATTATTTATCATATGCGCTTTATTATGTGTTCAGAATGCATGTTTAAGGGTGTATGATGATGAGACCTTAACAAAGATAATAAATTGGTTAAGCGTCTTTCCTTCCATTGAGTTATTCTCACTCAAGATCCGAGACGGCATTTGTTTGTTGGCCAAAGTCAAGGCCTTTGTCTGTCGAGGATGTGTTTGAATCACGAAGGCTTTGTTCCATATCAGTGTCTTGTCCAAGTTTTGGTTTGTTGGCCAAATTCAAGACCACTTCTTGTCCATCGACATTGATTACGAAGCTTTCCATGGTCAATGGCTCGCGCTTGACTGGGATCACTAAATTTGTTGTGCCAAGCCAAGGCTTAGTTGATTCAGAGGAAAAAGGTTAGGTAATACATTGGATGTATTGGCATATATAAGATATATGTTTCGGACTTGGATGTCCCCCTACCGGTTATAGGAATTGGATTGGATCTAATTGATCTTAGAGATCTACCTAGTTAATTATCATACAATTTGTTGGCAAAAGTCAAGATTGTATGATATTTAACGGGATCCTAGCCCACTAGGAAACACGGTTTCCCGAGTACTCGACAGAGGGTTAGAGGCTCACCGAAAAATAGTGGGAGGCAAGAATTGAATTTGCAATATTCGTTTAATTACTTGCCATACGCGCTCATTCAAATTATTTCGTCCTTAAATTAAATGTTAGTTGGACTAATATTTAAATTGTTGTTTTAATTAACAGTTGGACTATATTATAGTTGATTATATAATTGGATTATATTAATCAATATATTTGAGTTAATTAATTTCAATTTACAGTTGATTTTATAATTGGATTATAGTAATCAATGTAATTGAGGTTAATTGATTTAAATTATATTTGAGTATAGTTGGACTATAATAATCAATATAATACATAGTACCACAAATCGTTGATTAAATAGTTGGACTATTAGAATCAAGATAAATGAAAGATTAGTGTTTAAAACATAATCCTGGGTGAAAATGTATTTAAATGACTATAATTTTTCAAATTGGAAATTATTTCAGGATGGTACTGGAAAAATAATAAGCTAGTTTATTTGATAAAATAACGTATTATGCCTAAAGCCCGGAGTTAAGCAGTTAGTAGAGCATGATCTTTGGAAGATCACGTAATGATAACTTAAGTGCTTGATCCATTATACTTACCGCAGTAGACTCCTTAATTTCTGAATCAGAACTAAGGATTAGATCCTTAAAGTATGATAATGAAATTGAAGGATTTTCATGGATCTATTTTAGATCTTTGAAATACTAAAATTGCAATAAATAATTCTTGGAGAATTAATGACTAGTCTCGAGGAGATAAAGTCGATGTTTGCTATAAGGCAAGTAGCGCAAGGCGCACCTTACTTCGATATTCTAGAAACCCGAGGCTTGGCCAAAGGCTGCTGGAATGTTGAAAAGGGCAAAGGCAAAATCATTATAATCTTCTAGGAAGATAAAAGGACATATCCTACGAAGGAATTGAAGACGAGCAAAGCTCTGACTTCAAATATGATTGTCATAATTATGATCACAACTAGTATTGAAATAGGATTTTAAATACTTAGTGTGGTAAATAAAATATATGTATTGATGTTCAGAATCTGCTATGAGCAGGATAATGACATCAATTGAGATTTATCTGCGAATTGGAAACGAGACGAAAGTCGCTGTTTTAACCATAGATACCTGAATTTGGGAACTACTTTCGGCTTAGTACATAAATTAAGAAACTGTTATAATGTAACTAGTTTGACTAGATACATTATCTCTATGTCAGTGTTTAATCCGTTGCGGATGAACCTTTATATTCTAGAACACTAAAGTGTTTTATTGTATAAAGATGATATTGAGAAAAACACATTAGATGTGAATAACAGAATTTATATTTTGAATATAAATAATATCTCAAATATATAACATGGCAAATAAATAGCTCAAACTGATTTGATCAGTTAAGAAACTAATTGTGGCATAGTTGTCAGGGACACTATTAAACAAGAATTGCATATCCACACTTTCGAAGAGTGGGTACTAGGACTAATTTGATTCTATTCAAATAAAGTCTATGAATCTAGTTTATTGGGCAAAGTGCCTAAAACACTATTTACTTGGTAAAAGTGTCAGTGCCACCGATCTGTTAGCCCTAGTTCATAGTGAAGCAAGTGGGCCCATGTCTAGCTAGGCTAGATGTGGATATGAATATTTTGTGACCTTTATGGATGTGGCATCACGTATGGTTATGTGTTTCTTTTGAAGAACACAAATCGTAAATTTTTAGAGTTTCGACACGAAATAGACAAACAAATCGGCTAAAGTATTAAAACCGTCTTGGTAAGACCGTAATGGAAAATACTTAAGCAATAAGTTTCTCGTATACTTGAAAGAGTATAGTATTATTTCAATGAGGACTCCTCCCGGAACATGTCAGTGTGACGGTGTGTCCGAACAGGATTAACTGAATTTTGTTAGACATGATAAGGTTAATCACGAGTCGCTCTGAGCTACCATTTCCTTCAACGGATAAGCTTTAATCAGTGCAAGAACTTATTTAGAATAAGGTTCCATAAAATCTGTTTCACAGATAGCATATTAGATATGAACGGGAAAGAAACCAGGTTTCTCATTCCTGTTAGATTTGGGTATGCTAGGCATATGTTTGGATGATACCAAACTAAAACCCAAATCGGATAAGTGCCAAAATTGTAGGTTATCCTAGGGATACCATAAGTATAGTACTTATACAACTCACGAGAGAACAATTAGATTGTTGCTCACCATTCGTTTTTCCTAAGAGGAATACCGATATGTAGTGGTAAGTGGAAGGATAGTAAAACTCGATGAAAATCGGGTAGTAATACTATTCCTGACACCGAATCTTAATGGAACACAAATAGTTCATCAAGGATGAAACTATACCATTAATCTTCGAATACATAAGAACCGCGTAGGTCGGAGAGAGTCAGAAAACAACCTGGGGTATGGGTTTCTGATCTCACCTCATAAAGATGTCTATCTTATTGAGGAACACCAACTGACTACGTATAAGGAAGTGATACAAGGTATCGACTCCCTATTATGGCAAAGTGCCATAAAGTCCGAAGTGGATTCCATGTATACCAACTATGTTTATACACTAGTTGATGTACCGCAAGGCATTGTGCCTATTGGTACTAAATAAGTCTTGAAGGAAGATATACATGGATGGCAACATACCAGCGTACTAAGCTAGGCTTGTAGCGAAAAGGTAGAGTAATCAACATTGTGTTGATTGCGACGAAACCTTTTACCTATTGCAATGGTAAATCCATTTCGACAATGCTTGCTGATACTGCTTGTTTCATTTATGAAATTTGGCAGCTGAATGCCAAAACCGTTTTCCTTAACGGAAACCTTTCGGAGGATGTTTACAACATCCTGACGGTTTTGTCGAACCATAACAAGAAAACTAGGTTTGCAGGTTATTCGATCCATGTTTGGATTGAAGCAAGCATTAGGTTCTTGGAATTGTCGTTTTGATGTAATCATAATAGTTTATGATTTAATTCAAAACGAAAATAATTCTTGTGTATATAAGGAGGTTAGTGGGAGCGCACTGACAGTGAATGTCCTGTTTAATGATGATATATCATTTCTTGGAAATGATATTCCCATAATATAATCGGTGAAAGCTTGGCTTTCATGATAACAACTATAAGTCGTAACAACAGTACTATAAAAGATAGAATAATGGTTCAGTGAGATAGAAATCTTTCAAGCAAGATACTGTTACCGAATAAACAACAAAAATGGGTTAATTGCAGCAGCTGAGGCAGCAATAGAAGCCATCTGAGTCAATAACAAATCTAATTAGATTAGATATAGTTCTGTTAGTAGCTGAGCTAGGCGTCAGCATAGGCTAAAGAATTAATGGTCTCATCAACGATCCAGATACTTATTTTGATAATCATCTGATTCAAAATGTGAGTGGGCCCCATTTGATTCAAAATGCGAGTGGGCCCCACTTGATTCGAAATGCGAGTGGGCCCGCAAACACTCTCGGGCTCGGGTTCGCTAATTCCGAATTAACGAATTTTCCGTTGCGATGTAATTAAATCAAATTTAATTAAATAATTTTGCCTATCAAAATTATTATTCATGTCGCTAACGAATTAATTCTAAATTAACTCGTTGCCAGAATTAAATTCTAAATTTAATTCCGCGTCGAAATCTAATTTCTCATAATATATCGAATATATTATTTTATCGATTAATTCCAAATTAATTGTTCTCTCTCTTTTAATAATATTTTATCCCCTAAAAAATATCTCCGTAATTAATCCAAAATTAAATTTCTCTCTCATATAATTAATCCCGGATTAATAAAGTACGAGTCATACGTCATCGGTGAATCTTCGGGAAGCGACCCATGAGATCCCCGGATATGTTGGCAGTAAATCCGGTCGTCGGACTATCCGAACATGTACGTACCTAGTACTACACTTTTACCAATTTACAAGACATGGTTGGCTTCTCGCAAAGCACCGTGCCTACCCAATTCTCCAGAAATATTCTTAACGGAATATGTGATCTATATAAGGCGTAGTATACGTAGTATTGCGTATTGCAATCCAGCATCGGATGTCACGTGATAGGCCTGGGGCTGGAATTGTGTCTGCCCCGTACGAAGCACATATGGGATCTCTAGTAACTAGTCTCTATAATCGGATAATCATGACCTAGTCTATTAACCCGATAGCTGCAGCATAAAAGAACATCATTTTCGTATCCTACGTGATCATCATCTCCACTATGACTGGAGTGATACTGTTGGAGTTCTACGGTCCCGAGGATCGAATACAAATCATAAAACGTAAGTGCGAATACAACGATGGAGTTGTGGAATACTCACATCGATCGGTTAAGCATCGCGGCGACGAACAAAAATTATTATGCCTCCTCCAAGAAGTCACGGTTGTGGGCTTTTTGCAGTCCTCAAAATCGGCATCAATCTTCCTCCATCAAGCTCCAAGCTTTGTTATGGTGATTCCAAGCACATGGTGGACTTCCCTATCACCTTCGCATGTCTCTCGGAGTGCTAGCTCTTGATATTTTGCCACAACAACATCACACTTTGCTTCCCTTGCTCACGGTTTTGCCTCGAAAAACAGTGAAGAAATACCCACCATGGGCGTGAGAGAGATGAGAAGAAAGAGAGAGAGTGTTTCTTTGTGTTGGTTGCCAAAAAGTGTATCTAATACTCTTTGAATTAATTAAAATTTTTTACCAAAATGTTGTAAAAGCTTTCAAAAAGTCAACAAGTTTTGGAGAGAAAATTGGCAATTAATTCCAACCACTTCCATCAATATTCACATCACTCAATCAATCAAGTGACAAGTTGTCACATCACTCAAAGTGACAAATGATTTGACGCTTGATGCGACTAGTGATTTGACGCTTGATTTGAATACGTGCCGCACTCGGAATTCGAAATGCGAATGCGCTCGCAAACAATCCCGGGCTCGGGTTCGCTAATTCCAAATTAATGAATTTCGTTTGCGACGTAATTAAATGATTATGCCTAGCGAAATCACTAGTCACGTCGCTAACGATTAATTCTAAATTAACTCGTTCGCCCGAATTTAAAATCTAATTTTAATTCTGCGTCGAAATCCAATTTTCATTTAATATATCGAATATATTAATTCAATCGATTAATTCCAAATAATCGTTGTCTCTCTTTAATTGATATTTATTATCCCAGAAAAATTCTCCTCAATTAATCCCATATTAATTTTCTCTCTTTTATTAATCCCATATTAATAAAAGTGTGAGTCATACGTTGTGGGACACAGGATGGGGGCGACGCCATGTTGTCCTGTAAGAATTCAAAATCAGGTCCCAAGGATCACAAATCATGCATAAAAACCGCATATGAACACATCAAAGGAGGTGCGGAATATACTCACATTGAATTTCGTTTTGATGAATGAAGACAGGTGCGATTTTAAGCTCCCTCCAAGCTCGGCAATGGCTTCCCCTTGACAGTGGGCTGGGTGTGCGGTTTGGACTGTTTGGACTCCACCATGTTCGGCCATGCACGACTCCATTGAAGCTCCAAGCTTCAAGCTTTCCAAGCTCATGAAGACACTTCCCTATCACCTATGTATTACTCAAGGTGTGCTAGCACTTGTTCATCTTCCATTTTGCTTCTCAAAATTCGGTGAACCAAAAAAAATAAGGAAGAAAAAATCGCACCATGCGTGAAGGGATGAAGAAGAAAAAAGAGAGGGAGAAGAGAGAAACCGTGTGTACTGCATGTGTGAGAGAGAGAAGGCCAATTGTTTTTTTATATTATATTTTATTTCCAAAATAAAATCAAATATAAAAAGCCTTTTCATTTACCAAAATACAAAAGTCAAAAAAGCAAAAAGCTTTCATCATTTCAACCTTTTTACTTTAAGTCACATCACATCACTTTAATAAAGTGACATGTTGTCAAGTCACATCACTCAAAGTGACAATTGATTTGACGATTGATGCGACTAGCGATTTGACGCTTGATGTGACTCGCGGCCGCGCTCGAATTCGAAATGCGAATGCGCTCGCAATCACTCTCGGGCTCGGGTTCGCTAATTCCAAATTAACGAATTTTCTGTCGCGTCGTAATTAAATGATTACGCCTAGCGAAATCACTATTCACGTCGCTAACGAATTAATTCTAAATTAATTCGTTCGCCCGAATTAAAATCTAATTTTAATTCCGCGTCGAAATCCAATTTCTAATAATATATCGAATATATTATTTATCGATTAATTCCAAATTAATCGTTCTCTCTCTTTAATTAATATTTTATCCCAGATAAAATATCTCCGCAATTAATCCCAGATTAATTTTCTCTCTCTTCTAATTAATCTAGATTAATTAAAGTGCGAGTCATACATCATCGGTGAATCTTCAGGAAGCGACCCATGAGATCTCCGGATATGTTGGCAGTAAATACGATCGTCGGACTGTCCGAACACGTAAGTACCTCGTACTACGTTTATATCGATTTACAAGACAAGGTTGGCTTCTAGCAAAGCGCCATGCCTACCCAATTCTCCAGAAATATTCTTACAGGAATATATAGATCTGTATCAAGAGTAGTAGTATACCGTAGTATTGTGTATATTGGCTCAGTATCGGATAATCACGTGCTAGGGCTGGGGCTGGATAAGTGTCTGCCCCGTCCGAAGCACCATGTCGGATGTCTGGTAACATAGTCTCTATAATCGGATATACATGACCTGGTCACAATATCCCGATTGGTTGCGCAACACTCAAGAGCACTAGTACCGTATCCTGCGTGACATCATCTCCATATGACTGAAGTGATACTTCCGTCTTGACATCACACCCAATACACTACGACTCTCTGATAAACCCAGAAATGGTGTACACAGAACCCGTTTAAAGTCCCCTACCACCAAGACCAAAGTCTATCGATTATCGTAAGTATTAGCGATGTAAGTCTCAGGTTAAGACCATACACACCTACCTTGATTTCGGCCTCCCATAGACACATAGTCATAATACCAATGGGATTCCGAGGGGTCTATCCAGAGCGAAGCTGTTTCCCGTACCATCGGTGAAACACGACCTCCTATCGCACTTGCATAAGTATCCAATACTTATATATATGAGAACTATGCCGTTGTGCCCTCACAACGCGCACAAGTGCAATACTAGCCTATTCCGCATTATCGATGTCCAGTCTCGATAATACTACGGCTAGGGATATTTAATGATTAATCCTTCGTGGACTGATACTGTCTCATATCATCTCAATCCAGGAACTAATCATAGGGACCTCTCTTCATTTATATATCTATGGTGATCTAATCACAAATGATGAGAGTGCAATTTCTTTGTCACATAGTTAATTTGCTACAACAACACAATGATCTGTGCAAATAGTGACGCTATGGGTCATAATGTCCAACAATCTCCCACTTGGCACGTAGCGAGTCACTCAAGTGTCCTACACCTGAACTATGTACGGTTCGCTCAAATTGCTGAGGAAAGGTTTTCGTCAGCGGATTTGTTTGTTTATCGTTTGACGTGATTTATACGATCATCACATCGCCACGATGTATGATCCGAACGAATCAGATGATATAGAAGTATATATCTGGATCGTCGATGAGACCTTTAATTCCTTAGCTTGTGCTGACGCCTAGCTCAGCTGCCAAAAGAACTATATCTAATCTAATTAGATTTATTATCGATCCAAATGGCTTCTATTGCTGCCTCAGCTGCAGCAATAATCCGCATTTGTTGTTAATTCGGCAACAGTTATCTTGCTCGGAAGATTTCCAGCTCACTGTCCCAGTGTTCAAACTTTATAGTACCGCAGTATTTTAATTGTTTGGAAACTTGCAGTAGTGATCCCAGTCACTACAAGTTCTCCTTCTCCATAGTTTAAGATAGCATCTTTAGTTCTCTGAGATACTAACAGATGTTCTCAACTTCAATCCAGTGACTATCACTTGGATTGACCTGATCGTGACTCCATATGCTCGAAGCGTATGAGACACCAATACAAGTACATTTTAAATGTACAATTTCCCAGAGAGTGTTAACAACTTCAAATCTATCCCAGTAGATCTTTATTCCTTGAATAAAGGTTGTTACTCCCCAGAATTCTACGGAGAATTCTATGAAAGCCAAGCTTTCGACAATAGCTTTATGGGAAATTTCATTGTCAGTGCCCTCTCCCACTAACCTCCTTATATACACAAGAATTATTTCGTTTTGAGTTAAATCATAAACCATTATTATATTTCAAAACGTCAGTTCCAAGAACCTATGCTTGCTTCAATCCAAACATGGATTGAATAATCCGCAAACCTTGTTTGTCGGTTATACAAAATCGTCAGAATGTTGTAAACATTCTCCAAAAGGTTTCCTTTTCAGGAAGCGATTTTGATTTGTAACTGACATATTTCATAAATGAAATATACAGTTATCAACAAGCATCTTCAAAATGGATTTACCATGGCAACAGGTAAAAGGTTGAACCGTTATTAACACAATGTTGATAACGATACCTTTCCGTCAAAAGCCTAGCTTTGTACGTTGGTATGTTGCTATCCATGTATGTCTTCTTTGAAGACGTTTAATGTACCATAGGCACAATGCCTTATGGTACCACAACTAGTATCCAAAATAGTTGTTATACATGGAGTCCATTTCGGACTCATGGCACTTTGCCGTAACAGAGAGTCGATACCTCGTATCACTTCCTCTAAACGTAGTCGGATGGTACACCTCCATAAGATTGACATCTTAATGAGGTTAGATCAGAAACCCATACCCTAGGTTGTTTTCTGACTCTATCCGATCTACGAAGTTTCTTGTGTATTTGAAGATTAATGGTACAGATTCATCATTGATGAACTGTTTGTGTTCCATTAAGGACTTCGTGCTTTGAATAGTATTACTCCGATTTTCATCGAGTATCACTATCCTCCCACTGACCACTGCATATCGGTATTCCTCTCAGGAAAACCGCATGGTGAGCAACAATCACATTGTTCTCATGTGAGATTTACAAGTACTATACTTAAGGTTTCCCTTAGGAAATCTATATTGGCACTTATCCAATTTGGGTTTTTAGTTTGGTATCATCCAAACGTTATGCCTGGCATACCCAAATATTAGGAGTAAGAAACCCCGTTTCTTTCCTGTTCATATCCTATATGATATCTGTCAAACAGATTTATATGGAACCTTATTCTAAAAAGTTTTGCACTGTAAATACATATCCTGTTTGAAGGAAATGATAGCTCAGAGCGACTCGTGATAAACTTTATCATGTCCAACAAAATTCGGTTTTAGTTCGGACACACCGTCTAACTGACGTGTCTCGTTTAATTGTGTCATAGACAACAATGCCATAAATAAGTCTCTATTGATCAAATCAATTTGAGCTATTTATTTGTCATTTATATGTTTGAGATTTTATTATATTCAAAATATAAATTCTGTTATTTACATCTAATGTATTTATCTCAGTATTATCTTTATATAATAAAACACTTTAGTGTTTTAGAATATAAAGGTTCACCCGCAGTGGGTTAAACACTGATAAAGAGATAATGTTTCTAGTCAAACTAGTTACATTATAACAGTTCCTAATTTAAGTACACACCCAAAGGGTAGTTCCTAAACTTAGGTATCTACGGTCGAAACAGCGACTTTCGTCCCGTTTCCGATTCGCAGAGAAATCTCAGCTTGAAGTCAGTATCCTGCTCAAAGCAGATTCTGAATATCAATACATATATATATGTACCACACTAAGTATTTAAAATCTAATTTCAATACTAGCTGTGAACATAACTAAGACAAACATTTTTAAAGTTAGAGCCTCGCCCTTTCTTTAATTCCTTCGTGTCTTCCATATCCAAATGGTAGTCACTTTGGGATATGTCAATTATCCTTTTCAATATTTCACAAACCTTTGGCCAAGCCTTGGGTTTCGGAATATCGAAACGATGTGCACCTCGTGCTACATGCCCAATTGCAAACTTTGACTTTATCTTCTCTAGAATAGTCAATTAATTCTCCAAGAATTATAAATTGCAATTTTAATACTTCTTAAATCAAAAAATTAGATTTATGACGAGTATATTAAATTAAGCATTAAAGTCATCATCACATAAATCTTCCAAAGATTTTATGCTCTACTTATTTTGCTTAATTTTGGGCGTAAGGTATAATAAGTTATTTTATCAAATAAAGTAACCTATTATTATTCCCAATTTGAAAATTAAATCATTTAAAATATTTTAATCCAGATTATATTTAAATATCCAACTTTTCAATTCTTATCTTGATTACAATAGTCCAACTATTTAACCAACGATTAGTGGTACTTATATATTATAATGATTATAATAGTCCAACTATATAATCAAATATAATCCAAATTAATTAACCTCAATTACATTGATTACTATAATCCAATTATAAAATCAATTGTAAACTGAAATTAATTAATTCAAATATATTGATTAATATAATCCAATTATATATAATCAAGTATAATACAGTCCAACTGTTTATTAAAAAACATAAAATATTAGTCCAACTAATACTTTTGATTAATATGACGAATAAAATAAAATGAGCGTGTTTAGCGAGTATTCGAACGAATGTTGCAAATTCAATACTTGCCTCCCACTATTTTTCGTCGAGCCTCTAAACCCTCTGTGGAGTACTCGGGAAACCGCGTTTCCTAGTGGGCTAGGATCCCGTTAAATAACACACAACCCTGACTTTGGCCAATAAAAAAGCTGTATGCTATTTAACTAGGTAGATCTCACAGATCAATTGGATCTCATCCAATTCCTAGATCCGGTTAGGTGGACATCCAAGTCCGAAAATATGTATAATGTCAATGTATCCATTACATTTTCCTAACCCTATCCTCCGAATCATCTAGGCCTTGGCTTTGGCCAAAAACAAACCTAATGATTCCAGTAAGCAGGACCCATTGACGAGGAAAGTTTCGTAATCAATGTCATTGGACAAAAAGTGATCTGACTTTGGTCAATAAAAATCACGATTTGGACAAGACACCGATATGCAACAAAACTCTCATGATTCAAGTACATCCTTGATTGACAAAGGTCTTGACTTTGGTCAAAACAAAACCAATGCCAACTTCGGATCTTGAACAAGAATCATTCAATGGAAGGATATTTGCTTAATATAAAACGAGGGTTTTTTCGCGTGCAAATTGGCTACCAATTTAATTATCTTTGTTAGGTCTCATCATCATACACCCTTAAACATGCATTCTAAATACATAATAAAGCGTATATGAAATAAAATAATAATGATATGCGGATGGATACTTTACATTGATCCTAGATCAAAACTCTCACTTTCTCTCTCCCGCTAGCACTTGTATTATTTCTACCCGTTACACTACACTTCTAAAGAAACCTCTTTTACATAGAGGGGAATAGGTGAGAAGAGAAACAAAGAAATAGGAGATAAGGCTGGACACGCAGGTCCAATTTAATAAATCAAATTTATTACAATTTCCAAAATCGCCCAACCCGACTAATATCCATCCGATATACATTATTCAAACATCACAACCATGTATTCATACAAGCATGTTATCAATCAATCTAATCAAATTAATTAATCTTGATTATTAGTGATCATCCAATGTTCAAACAAAGATTTGATTTTTGTTCGAGTCAAACTCGTTTTGCGAACACGTACTCAAAGTACGATTTCTACGAAATTAAATTAAATACATAATTAAATCCAATTTAATACGTATTTAATTCTAATTCATTATTTAATTCAAATAAATATTACACTTTTATTAACGAACCTTTACGACTTAAATTCCAAATTTAATCGTAACGGGTCTCAAAGCCCGATTAACATCTAATGTTTTATTTAATTAAAGTCCAATGGGCTTTTAATTAATTTCTATAGGCGTGGACTTTTGGTCAACTCGGGTCAAACCGAACAACCAAAATCCAATCCGGGAGTTACCCCATAAGCCTTTAAATTAATTTTGGCCCATTAGGCCCAATTAAATAATTAAGGTCCATTAATCATAATTGGACCTTTTGGATTCGGTTTTGGGCCTAATTGGATCCAACCAATTTTGCCTAAACCCAACTTTGTTACAACAAAGCCAAAAGCCCAATTACAACCTAACAAGCCCAATTTCCAAAATCAAGCCCAAATTAATTAACTTATAAAATTCCAAATTTCACAATTAATTAACCTAAGTGTAATACACAATCAATTACCCAATTAACATTTCTAAAACATCAATTAGCCTAATTAATCATGCATTTTAACAACCAAATAGTGTCCAACACAATTCAATTAAAATCAAACCCAATTAACATGCTTTCAAGTCTCGGCAATTAGGGGTTTTTCAATTCGATTCGGTTTCAATCCAATTGAGTCCACAATCTTAATTTCCCAAATCAATTCAATTCATCCAATGAATTAAAACAAAAATCACAAAGAATTTCATGTTCATAAGATTCGGCCAAGCCACTTTAAAAGGGAAAAATGTTCTAAATCAAAATTCAATCCAATTGAACTTCAAAACAACATTAACCAATTGTTTTAAGTCATCCAATGATCAAACAAAACAAAATTACCAAGACATTAGGGTTCTTCTTCCAATTTTGGCCAAGCCTCCAATTTGGGGAAAATTGAATCCAATCCAATTTCATGAAATTGATCACACACAATCTCAATTAAACATGTTCTAAGCATACTTAAACATCCAATTGAATTAAAACATGCTCAAACACATTTTACCCAATTTCAAGTTTCATGTTCAACCTAAAGAATTGGGGAAAATTGATCTAATCCAATTTTCTTGAAATTGATCATGCACAACTTCAATTCAACCTCATTCAAGCATAATGCATCAAACAATTCAACCAAATCATGCCTAAATCGAGTTTACCCAAATTAAAGTTTTGACAAAAATAAGCAAATTGGGGAAAATCAATCCAATCAATTTTTTATCAAATTGATTACATACAACTCAAATTCAATCATATATATCATTCTCAAACAATCAATTAGACAGAATCAAGCTAAAATCAAAAAGCCCCAAATTTGCTCAAGAACCCTAATTCGGTTTTCATGCAACAAAAGCTCTTGATACCATTGTAAGAGTTCAAAATCAAGGTCCCAAGGATCACAAATCATGCATAAAAACTACATATGAACACATCAAAGGAGGTGCGGAATATACTCACATTGAATTTCGGTTTTGATGAATGAAGAACAAGGTGCGATTTTAAGCTCCCTCCAAGCTCGGCAATGGCTTTCCTTGACAGTGGGCTGTGCGGTTTGGAATGGTTTGGACTCCACCATTTTCGGCCATGCAAGACTCCATTGAAGCTCCAAGCTTCAAGCTTTCCAAGCTCATGAAGACACTTCCCTATCACCTATGTATTACTCAAGGTGTGCTAGCACTTGTTCATCTTCCATTTTGCTTCTCAAAAATTCGGTGAACCAAAAAAATAAGAGAAGAAAAATCGCACCATGCGTGAAGGAGATGAAGAAGAAAAAGAGAGGGAGAAGAGAGAAACCGTGTACTGCATGTGTGAGAGAGAGAAGGCAAATTGTTTTTCTTATATTTATATTTTATTTCCAAAATAAAATCAAATATAAAAGCCTTTTCATTTACCAAATACAAAAGTCAAAAAAGCAAAAAGCTTTCATCATTTCAACTTTTACTTTAAGTCACATCACATCACTTTAATAAAGTGACATGTTGTCAAGTCACATCACTCAAAGTGACAATTGATTTGACGATTGATGCGACTAGCGATTTGACGCTTGATGTGACTCGCGTGCCGTGCTCGAATTCGAAATGCGAATGCGCTCGCAATCACTCTCGGGCTCGGGTTTGCTAATTCCAAATTAACGAATTTTCCGTCGCGTCGTAATTAAATGATTACGCCTAGCGAAATCACTATTCACGTCGCTAACGAATTAATTCTAAATTAATTCGTTCGCCCGAATTAAAATCTAATTTTAATTCCGCGTCGAAATCCAATTTCTAATAATATATCGAATATATTATTTTATCGATTAATTCCAAATAATCGTTCTCTCTCTCTTAATTAATATTTTATCCCAGATAAAATATCTCCGCAATTAATCCCAGATTAATTTTCTCTCTCTTCTAATTAATCCTAGATTAATTAAAGTGCGAGTTATACATCATCGGTGAATCTTCAGGAAGCGACCCATGAGATCTCCGGATATGTTGGAAGTAAATACGGTCGTCGGACTATCCGAACACGTAAGTACCTCGTACTACGTTTATACCGATTTACAAGACAAGGTTGGCTTCTAGCAAAGCGCCATGCCTACCCAATTCTCCAGAAATATTCTTACAGGAATATATAGATCTGTATCAAGCGTAGTATACCGTAGTATTGTGTATATTGGCCCAGTATCGGATAATCACGTGCTAGGCTGGGGCTGGATAAGTGTCTGCCCCGTCCGAAGCACATGTCGGATGTCTGGTAACATAGTCTCTATAATCGGATATACATGACCTGGTCACAATATCCCGATTGGTTGCGCAACACTCAAGAGCACTAGTACCGTATCATGCGTGACATCATCTCCAATATGACTGAAGTGATACTTCCGTCTTGACATCACACCCAATACACTACGACTCTCTGATAAACCCAGAAATGGTGTACACAGAACCCGTTTAAAAAGTCCCCTACCACCAAGACCAAAGTCTATCGATTATCGTAAGTATTAGCGATGTAAGTCTCAGGTTAATACCATACACACCTACCTTGATTTCGGCCTCCCATAGACACATAGTCATAATACCAATGGGATTCCGAGGGGTCTATCCAGAGCGAAGCTGTTTCCCGTACCATCGGTGAAACACGACCTCCTATCGCACTTGCATAAGTATCCAATACTTATATATATGAGAACTATGCCGTTGTGCCCTCACAAACGCGCACAAGTGCAATACTAGCCTATTCCGTATTATCGATGTCCAGTCTCGATAATACTACGGCTAGGGATATTTAATGATTAATCCTTCGTGGACTGATACTGTCTCATATCATCTCAATCCAGGAACTAATCATAGAGACCTCTCTTCATTTATATATCTATGGTGATCTAATCACAAATGATGAGAGTGCAATTTCTTTGTCACATAGTTAATTTGCTACAACAACACAATGATCTGTGCAAATAGTGACGCTATGGGTCATAATGTCCAACAGTCCCGGGCTCGCGGCCCGGTTGGGAGTACGGAGTAGCCACGGGGGACTAAACCGGAGAATAATGGAGTCGCCACCCGGTGTGATCCGGGAAAATGATATTTAAGCCCGCACTCACCCCTCGCAAGGGAATGCCTCAAACCGTTGGGTTCGGAATGGTCCCTTACTTATGTCACTTGTAATGAAAGGATATGTGTAATAATTTAATCAGGCCTAAGTAACACTTATTTCTAAGAGTATCATGTTTCTAAATCCACATGCATGAAATTAATCATCACAACATGCAACATCACATGGCAATCTCACGAACATTTCTCAATCATATGATAGGGAAAACTAAGAACAACCTAATCATGCTTGAGTACTATCTCATGAATATATTAATCAAAAAACATGCTAACAGCCTAATCATGCTTGAATATCATCCCCAGAACACATCGAATGGATAAATGCAGGAATACAAATAATATGATTGGCTACATAATACAAGAGAGATCACCCGAAAGGCAATTATGCATGAAATATGATGAGACGGACTTAGTTCAGTGTGTGCGCGTTCGTGTAGCGTTCGTAAACGCGTTCGAACGTTAAACAGAAGGTTCGCGTTCGTGTAGCGTTTGATAACGCGTTCGAACGGTACCAGACCTGATGATACAAAATGCATGCGCGTTCGAGTAGCGTTTGTAAAACGCATTCGAACGGGAAACAGAAGGTTCGCGTTCGTATAGCGTTCGATAACGCGTTCGAACGGGAATAGACCTGATGCACAAAATGTGACGCAATACATACATAAAAGGCAAATAGAGAAATACGAGGCGCGGCGAAGCATCGTGGCAAAGGATTTTAACCTCTTAAATTAGAGGACCTTTCATCGCACTTACTAAGCCCATACGCTTATCTCAATGCATATAAAAATAAATACAATAACCTTAGACTTCATATACCCGATTGAACACACCTTACATTCAACCGAATATACGTTGATCGGCGCGGAAAAGCATCATGGTAAATGATTTTAACCTCTTCAATTAGAGGACTTTTCATCGCACTTACTAAGCCCATGCGCTCGATCACATCATGCATACAAAAGTAACATGCAGAATTCAAATAACGAAAAATAAATAAACCGAAGCAACATAAAACAAAAGAGTGTCGTTTACTCAAGTGATACGTGGAGTTGTATCCCGAGTACAGATCATACTACCATCCATTCGGAATTGGCTATGAAATTTATGTTCGGGTTTCCATCCTATATACCACAAGAGGCGACACATTTTCCATTTCATTCAAGCCACAACATGCATCCACAAACGACTCTCATGTGAATAGAATTCAATAAACAATCAAAAGATGAATATAAACTAATGTGAAAAGTGCCCTCAGGTCTAACCTTTTAAATCACCTCTCGGATGTACGGTACACGATCGTCGGAAGGGTGGATGCTCCGCAACTCTTCCGGTTCACTGGTTCACTGCTCTCGTTCGTTGTCTTAATGTTTTGAGTCGTCGTTCTCCATCTTTTGCTGCTGTTTTTACTATTTTTCACTGCTCTTCCGGTGACGTTTTCTGGTCACTATGTTTGCTGAATTTAGGCTACTGTTCTTGGGTGTCTTTAAGGGCTAAAGGGGCTGCGATTTTTTGGAGGTTATGGGGGCTGTATAGGGGCTGTGATTTTCGGTTATGGAGAGTGTTTATGGGCTGTGATTTTCGGTTATGGAGAGTGTTAAGGGGCTGTGATTTTCGGTTATGGAGAGTGTTTAGGGGTGTGTTGTTTCTTGAGTATATTAAGTGTGAATAGAGAGGCTTTTTTCTTTATGTGAATATGTGTGAATGAGATCGCCCAGAGGAGGGTGGTGAATGGTTCATTTTATAGGCAAAGGCTAGGGTTTCTAGGTAAGGAAGGGAATCAAGTAAATAAGGGAGATATTTTGATTGGTTTATGAAAGGAAGGAATCTTGTGCAATTGGTGGGTGAATATCTTAATTAAGGAATTAAAATATTTGATTGATTTTAATGTTTATTTTAATTTGGTATGTGATTTTTAGATTTGTTTTGATTTCACCATTTGTTAAATATATGTTTTAAGTGGGCTTGGGCGTGTGGGCCAAGGCTTGGGCGAATTGGGCTTAATGTGAGGCTAGCAGTCTGTTTGGCATTCGAACGTATACACGAACGCAGCACGCCCGCAATCTGTTTGGCTTTCGAACGTATACACGAACGCAGCATGAACGAAAACAGTGAACCTTGTTTATTCTGAATTTCCACTTCCGATGTCCGTTTTCCGTGACCTCCGTGACTTAAAAGGTAGTGTCTCCAAATGAGACTCATCATAGGGACTTATATGCAAAAATGCAGTGCCTACATACGTCATCGGTGAATCTTCGGGAAGCGACCCATTAGATCCCTGGATATGTTTGTAGTAAATTCGGTCGTCGGACTATCCGAATACGTAAGTATCTAGTACTACGTTTGTACTGATTTACAAGACAATGTTGGCTTTTAGCAAAGCGCCATGCCTACCCAATTCTCCAGAAATATCCTTACAGGAATATAAGATCTATATCAGGCGTAGTATACGTAGTATTGCATATTTCAATCCAGTATCGGATGATAACGTGTTAGGTCTGGGGCTGGAATTATGTCTGCCCCGTACGAAGCACATGTCGGATGTCTGGTAACTAGTCTCTATAATCGGATATACATGACCTAGTCATAATATCCTGTTAGCTGCAACATTTAAGAGAACCAGTCCCGTATCCTACATGACCATCATCTCCATATGACTGGAGTGATACTTTTGTCTTGACATCACACCCAACACACTACGATTCTCAATATACCCAGTATAGGCGTACACAGAACCTGTTAAATCCCTGGACGACCAAAACCAAAGTATATTGGTTGTCGCAAGTATTAGCATTGCAAGTCTCAGGTTAAGACCAAATACACATATACTGATTTCGGACTTCCATAGACACACAGTCATACTACCAATGGAATTCCAAAGGGGTATATCCAGAGCGAAGCTGTTTCCCGTACCATCGTTAAAACACATCCTCCTATTACACTTGCATGAGTATCCTATACCCAAATATATGAGAACTATGTCGTTGTGCCCTCACAACGCGCACAAGTGTAATACTACTCTTTTACGCATTTATCGATGTCCAATCTCGATAATACTCTGACTAGGGATATTTAATGATTTATCCTTCGTGGACTGATACTGTCTCATATCATTCTCAATCCAGGAACAAATCATAAGGACCTCCTATCATTTATATATCTTGGTGATCTAATCACAAATAATAAGAGTACAATCTCCTTTGTCACATAGTTAATTTGTACAACAACACCATGATCTGTACAAATAGTGACACTATGGGTCATAATTGTCCAACAATCTCCCACTTGGCCTATAGCCAGTCACTCGAGTGTCTGACACCTGAACTATTTACGATTGGCTCAAACTGCTGAGAAAAGACTTTCGTCAGCGAATTTGCATGATTATCATCTGATGTGATTTATTCGATCATCACATCGCCACGATGTATGATCCGAAAGAATCAGATGAATATCGAAGTATGTATCTAGATTGTTGATGAGACCGTTAATTCTTTAGCCTGCGCTGAAGCCTAGCTGAGCTGCTAACAGAACTATTCTAATCTAATTAGATTATTATCGACCCAAATGGATTCTATTGCTGCCTCAGCTGCAGTAATAATCCGCATTTGTTGTTTATTCGGTAACAGTATCTTGCTTGGAAGATTTCCAGCTCACTGTTCCGTTATTCAAACTGTGTAGTACCGTTTTGCGACTTTTAGTCATTTTATCGGTTAGGAAACTTGCAGTAGTGATCCCAGTCACTTAAAGTTCTCATTCTCCATAGATTAAGACAACATCCTTAGTTCTCTAAGATACTAAGTATGTTCTTAACTTCAATCCAGTGACTATCACTTGGATTGGCCTGTTTGTGAATTCATATGCTCAAAGCGTATGAGACAGCAGGTCGCGTACATTTTTAAATGTACGAGTTCTCAGAGAGTTTTTATGAAAGCCAAGCTTTCGCCGATTGTTTTTATGGGAATATCATTTCCAAGAAATGAGATATTATCATTATATATAGGATATTTATGTCAGTGTGCTCCCACTAACCCTCTTATATACACAAGAATCATTTTCGTTTTGAATTAAATCATAAACTATTATGATTACATCAAAATGATGATTCGAAGAATCTAATGCTTGCTTCAATCCAAACATGGATCGAATTAACCTGCAAACCTTTTTTTCTAGTTTTGGTACGACAAAACCGACAGGATGTTTTAAACATCCTCCAAAAGGTCTCCTTTTCAGGAAAGCGATTTTCCCGGTAAGCTGACATATTTCATAAATGAAACATGCAGCATTAGCAAGCATTATCCAAATGGATATACCATGGCAACAAGTAAAAGGTTGAATCATAATCAACACAATGTTGATAACGATACCTCTCCGCTAAAAGCCTAGCTTTATACGTTGGTATGTTGTCATCCATGTATGTCTTCCTTGAACACTTATCGTACCAATAGGCACAATGCCTTGCAGTACATCAACTAGTATCTAAACATAGTTGTTATACATGGAATCCATTTCGGATTCACTTCCTCATACGTAGTCAGTTGGTATACCTCGAAAGATTAACATCTTTATGAGGTGAGATCAGAAACCCATACCCCAGGTTGTTTTCTGACTCTCTCTGACTTACGCGGTTCTTGTGTATTTGAAGATTACTAGTACAGTCTCATCCTTGATGAACTGTTTGTGTTCCATGAAGGACTTGGTACCTGGAAGAGTAATACTCTGATTTTCATCGAGTTTTACTATCCTCCCACTTACCAATGCATATAGGTATTCCTCTTAGGAAAATCGCATGGTGAGCAACAATTAAATTGTTCTCATGTGAGTTGTATAAGTACTATACTTTGGTTTCCCTAGGATAACCTACAATTGGCACTTATCCAATTTGGGTTCTAGTTTGGTATCATCCAAACATATGCCCAGCATACCCAAATCATTATGAATGAGAAAACTTGGTTTCTTTTCCTGTTCATATCTAATATGAATTCTGTCTAATAGATTTTATGGAACCTTATTCAAAATAAGTTTTGCACTGTTTATGCGTATCCGTTGAAGGAAATGGTAGCTCAGAGCGACTCATGATTAACCTTATCATGTCCCACAAAATTCGGTTACTCTTTATTAACGAATTTTCCGTTGCGACGTAATTAAATCAAATTTAATTAAATAATTATGTCTAGCAAAATTACTATTCACGTCGCTAGCGAATTAATTCTAAATTAACTCTTTCGCCAGAATTAAAATCTAATTTTAATTCCGCGTCGAAATCTAATTTCGTTTAATATATCGAATAAATTAATTTATCGATTAATTCCAAATTAATCGTTCTCTCTCTTTTAAATAATATTTTATCCTAGATAAAATATCTCCATAATTAATCCTAGATTAATTTTCTCTCTCTATTAATTAATCCCAGATTAATTTAGAGTGCGAGTCATACATCATCGGTGAATCTTCGGGAAGCGACCCATGAGATCCCCGGATATGTTGGCAGTAAATCCGGTCGTCGGACTATCAGAACACTTACGTACCTAGTACTATGTTTTTACCGATTTACAAGAGATGGTTGGCTTCTAGCAAAGCACCGTGCCTACCCAATTCTCCAGAAATATTCTTAAAGGAATATGTAATCTATATCAGGCGTAGTATACGTTGTATTGCTTATTGCGATCCGGTATCGGATGTCTGCCCCGTACGAAGCACATATCGGATCTATGGTAACTACTCTCTATAATCGAATAAACATGACCTAGTCATATTATCCCGATAGCTGTAGCATATAAGAGCACCAGTTCCGTATCCTACGTGATCATCATCTCTATATGACTAGAGTGATACTTCCGTCTTGACATCACACCCAATACACTACGATTCTCAATATACCCAGAAAAGGCGTACACAGAACCGGTTAAAGCCCTGGATGACCAAAACCAAAGTATATTGATTGTCGCAAGTATTAGCGGTGTAAGTCTCAGGTTAAGACCAAATACACCTACCCTGATTCGGACTTCCATATACACATAGTCATACTACCAATAGATTTCTGAGGGGTCTATCCAGAGCGAAGCTGTTCCCGTACCATCGGTAAACACAACCTCCTATTACACTTGCGTGAGTATCCAATACCCAAATATATGAGAACTATGCTGTTATGCTCCCATAACACGCACAAGTGTAATACTAGTCTATTCCGCATTATCGATGTCTAATCTCGATAATACTCCGACTATGGATGTCTTAATGATTAAACCTTAGTGGATTAATAATGTCTTATATCTTATTAATCCGGAACTAATCATATGGACTTTTATCATTTATATATATCCCGGTAATCCAATTACAAATGATAAAAGAGCAATTTCCTTGGTCACATAGTTAATTTGTACAACAACACCATGTTCTGTACAAATAGTGATGCTATGGGTCATAATTGTCCAACACGTTCAACCACCCATCTACATGATCAACTCCGGCCTACTTGAAAGCTTTGTCCTCCAAACTCTCAGCCACCAAGCTCAAGCTTCTTGCATTGGGATATGGGATAGCAGTAGTGAAGATGAAACAAAACATGGGAGAGATTTCTGGGAAAACTTCTCGAGCAATGTCGAAGATGATGTAAAGGGAATGACTCGTAGTGGATGTTTTTATAGTGATGTAATAGAGAAAGGCAAAGAAGTGCCGACAGAAGGCCGAGAGGTGATAGAAAATACGGATAACACCGAAGGGGATACTGTGTTGCGTAAACTGAAGAATACACGGGCACAAGTGAGCATATGGGAGTTATTATGCGCTTCTCAAGAGCACATGCGTGCCATGGTAGAAGCTCTGAGCAAGATAATGGTACCTGAAGATGAAAACCCAACAATGTTCATAGGTCGGTACAGAAAAATGGTAGGCAGGTGATATCATTCTCTGAAGAAGAACTCACGATGGAGGGGAGGAATCCCAACAAGTCGCTATTTATAAAAGCAGAAGTAAGAGACAAGAAGACATCTTGTGTGATGGTGGATGATGGCTCATCTATCAATGTGTGCCATTTGAAGATTCTCTCAAGGTTGGGTATGCGGACAACACACTTAAGCCCCTTCAGCATGACTATCAAAACATATGACGATAGCAAATAGGGAGTCGAAAGTACTTTTGTCACAATAGTCAAAGTGGGTCCGATAGAAGACGAGATGGAGTTCACAGTGCTTGATATACCAGCTATATTTGCTCTATTATTAGGGAGGCCATGGTTTCACAAACTTGGGGGCATGCCATCCACTTTGTACCAGGTTATTAAGTTCCTGCATGGAGGGGAAGTCGTCACCATCAGGGCTAAAGTAGACAATGTTGTGGCTGCTTTAGACATACAGTCTCTCACAAGGTTCCAAGTGGCAGAAAAAATTGAAGAATGGGTGGACCCTAAAGTGGCTAGAATCATAGAAAAAATGAAATATTAGGTGGACACAAGTTTGAGTGCTAGAGGAGCACTGCCAGATTTCAAGGGACAGGCCAGTAAAAGAGGATTGGGGTATGATTCCGATGAGAATGAGCCGGAGACAAAAAAAAAAGGGATGAAACTAATAGAATACTTTGTGAAAGCCATATGCTATCAAGGAGAGCCTAAACCTGTAGAAGTCAATGGGATCATAGTGCCGGGATTCGAGATCTTCAAGGATGTGATGGGCAAGGAACCACAAGCAGAGGAGGAGGAAGATAAATGGGAAGAAGAATTATTGTAGTTGGAGAATCTGACTCTCGAGGAAAGCAAGAAGACCGAGGTAGACTAAACTGGAGATTACGAAGCTATTTATTTTCCTGATTTATTTGATTGTAATCTTTCATTTATTAATAATAAAGACATTGATTTTTCTTAGTTGTTCGAGTCTTTTCCGGTTTGTTTGCATCATAACATACATGACATGAGCATATTTGACATTAACTCAACAAAGGCAAATGCATTTAATCTTGGTACATGTGAAAACCCCAAGGAAATTTTAATTGCAAGTGAGTTTACCTCTGATGAGCGGAAAGAATTAGAGAGAATATTATTAAAATATGTAAAAGTATTCGTCTGGTCCTATGAAGACATGCTAGGAATGGACATGAGTATCGCCCAGCACACGATACCAACTTATCTGAATATGAGGCCAGTAAAACAGAAGCTTCGAAGAATGAGGCCAGAATAGGCCGAAAAGGTTAGGGAATAAGTCAAGAAGTATATAGATGTGGGGTTCTTAAAGGTGGTGAAGTACCCCGAGTGGTTAGACAACTTTGTGCCGGTACTGAAAAATGATGGAAAGGTTAGAATATGTGTGGATTATAGGGACCTCAACAAAGCCTGCTCAAAGGATGATTTTCCCTACCTTATATAGACGTGTTGGTCGATAGCGCAGCTTTATCCGCTTTGTACTCGTTCACGGATGGGTTCTCAAGATATAATCATGTCCTCATGGCCGAAGAAGACAAGCATAAGACTGCATTCATCACTGAGTAGGGTACATATTGTTACAAGGTGATGCCGTTTGGAGTCAAGAATATGGGAGCCACTTATCAACGAATGGCCACTACGTTATTCCATGATTTGATGCATAAGAGGATTGAGGTATACGTGGATGACATGACTGTCAAGTCAGAGACGAGGGCGGGATATATAGAAGCACTGGAGAAGTTCCTTCAAAGAGTCGACAAGTATAACCTCCGATTAAATCCCAAGAAATATGTGTTTGAGGTAACATCTGAAAAGTTTTAGGGCATACAGTAGGAATGGGAGGAATAGAGATGGACCCTAAAAAGATGAAGGCAATTACCGAGATGCCCGCACCGAAAATATAAAAAGAAGTTAGAGTTTTTCTCGGGAAAATCCAGTATATCAGTCAATTCATTACGAAGCTAATATTAGTATGTGAGCCCATATTTAAGCTATTGAGGAAGGACCAGCTTGTGGAGTGGAATGGGCAATGCCAAGAAGCTTTTGACAAAATCAAAGAATACTTGGTTAAACCGCCCGTCTTGAGACCCCCAAGGACGGGCAAACCCTTGGTGTTGTATTTGGCCATAGATGGGACAGGGTGGAGCATGCAGTCTACAACCTATGTAAGAATATCCTTCCATATGAAGCCCGCTATCAAGAGGTGGAAAAGATCTGTTTGGCGGTGATATGGGCTTCCCGAAAGTTGCGTCATTATTTCCAATCCTATAAGATACAAGTGGTAGGAAAGGAAAATCCCGTAAATTATTTACAGTCATCACCTTCATTGGTAGCGAAGTTGGGCAGATGGTTGGTATTGCTAACAGAGTTTGATATAGAATACCTCACCTCTAAGGTAATAAAAGGGCGAGCCGTAGCGGTATTTTTGGCATTACAACCCATAGAAGGAGATCAGTATATGTTTGAATTCCCAGACGAGGAGGTCCAAACCAAAACGATCCAGGGGTGGAAAATGTACTTTGACGGGGCGGTGAATTACAAATGAGCTGGAATAGTAATTGTGATAGTAACCCCTGAAGGAGAAACCCTACCTATGGCCAAAAGGTTGGCGTTCAGAGTAACCAATAACATGGCCGAATAAGAAGCATGTGCCTTTGGATTGAAAGCACTAATAGCTCTAGGAGCTAAGGAAATAGAAGTTTATAGAGACTCGATGTTGGTAGTTCGACAGATACGAGAGGAATGGAATTGAAGGAGGACCGTTGAGACCCAACCTACTCCATCTCAGGAAGTTGGCACAAGCTATCCGTAACTGTAAATTCCAGTACTTTCCAGGAGAAGAGAACCAAATGCTAGACGCAGTAGCCACCCTAGCTGTAACTTGGGAAAACCCGGAAAAACTGGTAATGAGATCCCTTGTGCTGACAACAGCTAGCAGACCGAGTTATGAGATGGAGAGAATCTTGGAAGTAGAAGTAGACGAAGGAAAACCTTGGTACTACGACATTCTACAGTATCTAAAACATGGAGAATTCCCAGAAGGAGCCGACAAGAAAGACATAATAGCCATTCAGAAATTAGCTTCCCAGTATGTGAGTTTAAAAAGAAGAACTCTACAGGAGACAAGCCAATGTCATTCAGCTGAAGTGTTTAAGAAATGAAGAGGCTCAAAAGGTGATGGAATAGGTGCATGCTGGAGTAAGTGGACCGCACATTAATGGATTGAATTTGTCTCACACGATAGTGAGACAAGGATTTTACTAGTCGACCATGGAAGCTGTCTGCGCAAAACTGGTGAAGCATTGTCATGATTGCCAGGCACACAACAACTTGAACCATCTACCGTCTATGGAATTGCATGGACTGTCAGAACCATGGCCCTTCTCAACATGAGGTATTGAAATGATTGGAGAAATCAAGCCACATGCATCAAATGGACACCACTTCATAGTAGTGGCGGCAGACTATTTTTCAAAATGGGTGGAAGCCGAGTCATTTCGTAATGTTACGGTGAAGTAGATGGCAAAGTTCATAACCCGAAATACAGTATGTCCATACGGAATGTCGCATCACGTAGTGACGGACAATGGAACCCAATTTTAGGGAGAAACAAAGGTGATGTTGCAGAAGTACGAGATATGGCATAAAAAATCATCACCTTATAGGCCACACGTTAATCGGACGGTAGAGGCGGCCAATAAAACCATAAAGAAAATACTAGCTAAGATGACGAAAAGTTATAAAGATTGGGTTGACAAACTACCGTATGCCTTGTAGGGGTATAGAACTTCAGTGAGAATGGCAACGAGAGCCACACCCTATGCTTTGGTTTACGGGGTGGAGGCAGTGTTACCTGTGGAAATATAGATACAGTCAATGCGGGTACTAGCAGAGGCAGGATTTCCTGAGCAGGAATGGGCCTCACAGTGGTTTGAACAACTAGCATTATTGTATGAGAAAAGGATAAAGGCCTTATACCATATGTAGTTATCCCAGAAGAGGTTGGCTAGGGCGTTCAACAAGAAGGTGCGTCCTACCAAGATCAGAGAAGGTGATATAATGCTCAAGTAGTCGAAGGCACCGATAATGGACATAAAGGGAAAGTTCAGGCCTAATTGGGAAGGTCCCTACCTAATCAAAAAGGTGATGGGGAATGGGGCAGTGAGACTGTCAGATTTGGATAGGAACAAGTTCACCGATCCCATCAACGTGGACAGGCTGAAGCAATACTTTGCATAAAAAAGAGAGAGAGAGAGAGAAATGCACTTTGGGTTGAAAATCTGCAAAGGACATCCCAAGTAAAATATAAGAGCATGAGTGAGCAAGAAAAATGGCTAGTAGTAAAATCTGTGAGAACAGTTAGCGACAGAGGTACCCTTGCAATGCAGTTTATTTCCTACATATGTATTGAGAAATAATGCAAACGCCTTTATTGAAACAATTGTTCAAGATTCTCATAGATTGCATAAATCCTAGCTAATCGGGAAAGATTAGAGTTAAGTGATTACAAATCACATCTTTTGTTTCTTAAAGGCTGGACCATAGTCAGGAGATCTAGGAAACAACCCCGGGAATTAAGATGAACAAAGAACCTCGAGAATGAGGAGGGGTCAGATATTAATATATATATATTATATTATATATATTTAACTCGCTGAGTTAAAAGCCTAAAAATGTGACTCAGGCGAGATAGAGCAATCCGCTAAGTTGAAAATCCGAAAGGACAACTTAGGCAAAAAAAATTAATAATAATACTTTTTAGCTCGGTGAGTTGAAAAAAAACTGAAAAGGCGACCCATGCAAGATAGAGCAATCCGCTAAGTTGAAAATCCGAAAGGACAACTTTGGCAAAAGATAGAAAGGATCTTGAGCCGTGGAACCAAAGAAAACTAACAATCAACGGAGTATAATCGACATGAGGAAACTGTAAGCAGGCCAAGGGGGCGACCAAAGACTTCCTAAAGGAGTGAATAAAACCCTCTAGCGCAAGGAAGGCCTAACCGAGAATGACATTAAGAGAACCCATCAGAATAGGGAATGCATCCTTTCATACATGCATACATGTCACATATACACAATTTTTGTTTTGTGTTCGCATGCTTTGAAGAAAAAGAAAAGGTGAGGAATTCCGAGAATGGAGAACAACCTCACGAATGAGGACGAGAGAATATGGACGGATCAGGGGACAAAGTACCTCACCACCATCAGTTCGACAGGTCAGGAATGAATCCCAATGGTCGAAGCCTTCACAATCATCATAGTTTGGGAATTAATCTCTGAGGTCGAAGCACCTCATCATCATAGGAAAAAAACTCCCCAATGGATCGAAGAGTCAAGAGGAATAAAACATTATCACCCTTTCAGAGGTCAAAGCGCCTAAGAGATCGAAGTATCTCACACTCGGTGGTTCAGGAACAAATCCTAGAGGTCGAAGCACCTCACCATCAACTCAACTCAGTTCGGGAACAAATCCTATAGATCGAGGCATCTCACACTCAGTGGTTTGGGAATAAATCCCAGTGGTTGAAGCACCTTGCCATCAACTCAACTGAGTTCAGAAAAAAAATCCCAGAGATCGAAACATCTCACACTCGGTGGTTCGGGAACAAATCCCATTGGTCGAAGCACCTCTCAATCAACTTAACTCAGTTCAGGAAAAAATCCCAGAGATCGAAGCATCTCACACTCAGTGGTTCGAGAATGAAGCCCAGGGGTCGAAACACTTCGCCATCAACTTAACTTAATTCGGAAATAAATCACAGAGATCGAAGCATCTCACACCAAAAGCGAAATAACAGGTAAGTCCGGCAACGGCCGATGAACCAGGTAAGAAAGAATACATGCATGACTTTGATAGGGTTGTCACTGTCACACACTGCACAAGCCCATCAAAGTGAGGGCGACTGTAGACACTGCATTTTTGCATAAGCCCAACTCAGTCCGGGAACAAATCCCAGAGATCAAAGAATCTCACACTCGGTGGTTCGTGAACAAATCCCAGGGATCAAAAAACCTCGCCATCAACTGAACCCAGTTGGGGAACAAATCCCAAAGATCGAAGCATCTCACACTCGGTGGTTCGGGAACAAATCCCATGGGTCGAAGTACCTCGCCATCAACTCAACTCAGTTCGGGAATAAATCCTATATATCAAAGCATCTCACACTCGGTGGTTTGGGAAAAAATCCCAAGGGTCGAAGCAACTCGCCATCAACTCAACTCAGTTCGGGAACAAATCCCAGAGATCGAAGCATCTCACACTCGGTGGTTCGGGAACAAATCCCAGAGGTCGAAGCACCTTGCCATCAACTCAACTCAGGAACAAATCCCAGAGATCGAAGCATCTCACACTCGGTGGTTCGAGAATGAAGCCCAGGGGTCGAAGCACCTCACCATCAACTTAACTCAATTCGGGAATAAATCCCAGAGATCGAAGCATCTCACACCAGCAGCGAAAAACCTGGATAATCGTATGAGATAACTCAATAGTAAACTCTTGATGTGCAGTCTCGATAATACTATGACTAGGGATATTTAATTATTAAACCTTTATGGATTGATATTGTCTCATATCTTATAATCTGGAACTAATCATAAGGACTTTTATCATTTATATATTCAAGTAATCAAATTACAAAATGATAAAATGTAATTTCCATTGTCACATAGTTAATTTATACAAAAACCACAATGTCTTTTACAAATAGTGACGCTATGGGTTATAATTGTCCAACAGAGAATTGGGTAGGCACGGCGCTTTGCTAGAAGCTAACCATGTCTTGTAAATCGGTAAAAACGTGGTACTGGGTAAGCACGTGTTCGGATAGTCCGACAATCAGATTTACTTCCAACATATCCAGAGATCTCATGGGTCGCTTCCCGAATATTCACCGATGACGTATGACTTGAACATAATTAATCTGGGATTAATTAGAAGAGAGAGAAAATTAATCTAAGATTAATTACGGCGAGAATTTATCTGGGATAAAATTCAATTAATAGAGAGAGAACGAATAATTTGGAATTAATCGATTAAATAATATATTCGATATATTAAATGAAATTAGATTTCATAATAGAATTGAAATTGGATTTTAATTCGGGCGAACGAATTAATTTAGAATTAATTCGCGAGCGACTTTAATAGTAATTTTGCTTGGCATAATTATTTAATTAAATTTGATTTAATTACTTCGCAACGGAAAATTTGTTAATTCAGAATTAACAAACCCGAGCCCGGAATGTGTTTGCGGGCCCACTCGGATTTTGAATCAAGTGGGGCCCTCCACTTGTCACATGACCTAGTCAACTTTATCAACTTTTGGTTGATAGAAGTTGGTGGGATTTTTTGGTTAGCTTGTTTCTTACACAAAAATTATTAAAATTGATGTGTAAGTGACATATACCAACTTTGGATCACTCATTTTTTCTCTTCTCTCACCATTGGGCGTGAAAAGCATTCTCCCGCTCCTCTCTTCTACTTTGCCGTGAGTTACAAAGACACAAGGGGGAATTTTGTTGCAAAATTTTCCAAGGCCTAGCGCTTAAAGAATCATACAAAGGTGAAAGGGAAACTTTTCCCATTTAAGTTGGAATCAAACTTCAAGGCTTGGAGCTACACCAATCAGTCAAAGATGAGCTTCGAGCAACTTCAAAGGAACAAAATTTTTGTTCTCAACACATCCACTCAACCGATCAAAGTGAGTATAATTTCCGCTATATTTCTTTGAGTATTCACACATGTTTTATGCTTAAATGATCTTGGGATTGATCTTGGAGACCCAACACGTCTATCCTGTAAAGAAATCTATTTAAGGGTTATCTATTCTAAAGGAAGATCGTGGGCTATTAAGTTTAAGGTTGAAACCTAAAATTCATTTGTCAAGTTTATTTTAAGTTTACCAAATCAATCTTATTAGTGGCTAGTTAACAAGAAGCATTAAGCTTAAGACTTAATAAGTAAACCTTTATATTACCCAAACTATAAAATGACCTCTTATAAACCGGTGATATTGGAATTCATCACAACCTCAGATAACTGACTTAGTTACGACACATATCTAAGGCTAATAAAAGCTTAAATAAAGTAAATAACATAAAGTAAATGCGGAAAAGTAAATGCTGAAATGTAAATGCTGGAAATTAAAAATGTAAAAGTACAATAAAAAAAAATGATAGGGGTTAGAAGATCCACTTTTATTACTACTATTTTAGATATTTCCCTTAATATAATATATTAACTTTGCATGATATTACCAACCAGCCATATAGGCGGTATCATGATTAAGTTATATTAATAATTAATTACCAACCGACCAATCAGGCGGTATCCTCATTAAGTCAACTTAAAACAAATTTCAATAATTACCAACCAACCAATCAGACGGTATCCTCATTAAGTCAGGTTTTAACTAGTTTATATATTATAATTAAGGGAGATTAATTTTAATATTAGTAATAAAAGCTTTACCTTTTACCCAGTAGGGGGGAGTTACCTCCTCATTAATGAAAAGTAAAAACTGAAAAGTAAAGAAAGGAAAGTACTATTGCGTAAAAGTAAATTGCAGAAAGTAAAGACTGAAAAGTAAAGAAAAGAAAGTGCAAATGCGAAAATTAATTACTGAAAGCTATAAATAAAAAAAACATGATACAATCTTCTTAATATTCTTAAGGAATTACATAGAAGAAAGTATGAATTCAATTCTGAAATTTCGGCCTCCATTTATAGGGAAAAATTGGCTCCCGCATCGCGACGCGTAAAGTTTGCTTGTGTCGCGATGCCTCGTAGATCTTGGACGCGTGGCATGACTTTTTCCGGTGATGGTGTCACGTGGTAGAGCTGAATTATTATCTCCATTATTGGCTCGACGTCGCGACGTGTGAAATTGGTCTCGCGTCACGACACTGACATCATCAGGTCGTAAGCAATGTTGTGTTCTGTCGGCAGCATGTGATAGTGACACGTGTCTGGTGCATGTTAGCATGATTTGTTATGATGTTGACACGTGGCAGACGCACGTTAACATATTCAGCGCACGTTAACAGACGACGTATTTTAAAAAAACTTCTCTGATTGTTCCACCTGTCCGGCAGACATTAGCAGAATCCAGCGCACATTAGTGGTCACGACGCATGATGCGCGTCGCGACGCCCAAATGACAGTTTTGCCCTTTTTGTCTATTTTTCACGGTTTTGGCCCCGAATCACCTCCATAGAGTCTTGAAACTTTATTTATCTACAAAATAACACAAAATACATCAAAATATTCACAAAACACAAGAAACTATACAAAATATTAGGTCAAATTAGTGGGAAATAGTGATATATTTACCACTCATCACACCCCCAAACCTAATATTTTGCTAGTCCTCGAGCAAAACAATAAAACCAAATAACATAAACATCTTTAAAATAAAATTAAGCTAAGCCATTTTCGTATGGATCTCGGTTGCATTTAGCGTATACAACAAGCCTTTAAACCCCTAGGTGTCCCTAGTGGACGAGTTGTAGTCTCGTGAGGGCTTATAACAACGATACCCACAAACGTAAATCTAAAACTAATGCACACAAAAACAAAAAGACAAGAGAAAAGAGAATAAACAAGTTAGTGACTAAATATATGAAACTTCTTATCCAAGTTAAGAGTTGTTTTTTTCTTTCTAAATTACCGAATAAGTAAATTCTCCGATTATTTTTACCATTCTCCATATACACAGCCAACAAAATATTAATCAACTCATTTTGCCCATAATAGTCCCAAGTGTAGCTGAGAAGAGAATATTATTTTTGTCCTAAAGTTATATCAGAATTCACACCTTTTTTAGCAATGGAATATTTTTCTAATTTTTCTGATTTTTTTATTTTTTTATTTTATATATATACAATATCTTCCATCCATGTGGTGAGCTTTGGGTCAGTGACTGCCAAACCAGTTGGCTTTAGGGCACTTGGTGTTAAGACACCCTTACAGACTTAATTACTCAGATTTCAGACATATATATATTTTTTGTAACTTCTTCGATCCATGTAGCGAGCTTTGGGTCAGTGACTCCCAACTAGTTGGCTTTAGGGTACTAGGTGTTAAAACACCCATACGGACTTAATAACTCTAATCTTAGACGTTTTTATTTTTATTTTTAAATTTTTTTATCCCATCGCTTTTTAGATGCTTCCTCCAATTAAACTATAGCACTAAATATTACAAACTTTTTCAATTACAACTCATGTCTGTATGTTACCATGCATGTTGATAATACCTGTCAATTGAGCATATGAAGATCCATTATAGTCAATTTTATGGAGAATTCATAAATTAAGTAATTCAAAGGAAATAAACACAAAAATCAACTTGTTGCGAAATAGGTTGAGAAATGTCTCAGGAGTGGAAATTCCTTACATAGCTATCTCACACCAATTTCACCTAATTAATCAAATTAAAAACAGAAAAACACAAAACATTTTTTTAAAATTTTTGTAAAATTTTTCAATTTTTTTGAGTTTTTTCAAAAATTTTGACTAAAAATAACGCAATAAAAATAAGATACTAATCAACTATTCCCCTCCCCCAAACCTAAATGAGACATTGTCCGCAATGTCTTAAAAATTAGAAGAAGAGTTTAGAAACAGTACCTGGTTAGCTGAAATTCTACATCTGAAATGAAAATTAAAGGTTAAGATCCAGATTTATCCGACGCTTCTTACCACGATCATTATCGGATCAATTAATCTTGGAAAGTATAGGGTCAATTTATGGTTCAAAGGCTAAAATTTGATCAATTAAATCTGGGGTAGTTCTGGCAGTAAAGAGGAGTTCATTTACAGGTTTTGACACGAACCCATTTCTCCGGGCATCATCAAGAAATACACAAAGAAAATCATAAAATTCATCAACGTTAAACAGTCCAAGAGTTTTCTGGTGTATGTTTAAGTTCGCCCAAGATAACACTATAAAAATTTCCTCCATTGTCCCCTAGGAACATGGCAAAGCAGTAAATGTTGGACAATTATGACCCATAACATCACTATTTGTACATAACATGGTGTTGTTGTACAAATTAACTATGTGACAAAGGAAATTTCTCTTTTATCATTTGTAATTAGATTACCGGGATATATAAATGATAAAAGTCCATATGATTAGTTTCGGATTGAGATGATATGAGACAGTATCAATCCACGAAGGTTTAATCATTAAAACATCCCTAGTCTGAGTATTATCGAGATTGGACATCGATAATGCACAATAGACTAGTATTACACTTGTGCGCATTGTGGGAGCATAACAGCATAGTTCTCAAATATTTGAGTATTGGATACTCATGCAAGTGTAATAGGAGGTTGTGTTTACCGATGGTACGGAAACAGCTTCGCTCTGGATAGACCCCACAAATTTCCATTGGTAGTACACAGAACCGGTTAAAGCCATGGATGACCAAAACCAAAGTATATGGATTGTCGCAAGTATTAGCGGTGCAAGTCTCGGGTTAAGACCAAATACACCTGTTAGGTTTCTAATATAGTCCCAAGATCGATTTAAGCATTTAAACATGTGAATACAACAAAGAAGTATGGCGGAATCATACTTACATTGATCGGATTTTGATGCGATGAACACAAAAAAACTTTTGCTCCAAGCTTCCTTCTTTGTTGGTTTCGGCAATGGCCTCCTTGTGTGCTCCATGATTTTCGGTCAAGCTCCAAGCTTGGGAAAGGATTCAATGCTCAAGGGTTTGTTTTCCTATCACCTTTGTAAGACTCCAAATGTGTGCTAGCACCTTGGAAAATTCTCCACAAATCTTCCTATGCTTCTTCTTTGTTCTCAGCAATTGAAGAAAAACCAAGGAGAGAAAAATGGCCTAAGGCCGAAAATGGAGAGAGAGAGAAAGAGAATGAGTTGTGTTGTTTTTGGTTTCTAAAACCTAATACCAAAATCTCTACCAAAAATTTAGTAAAAGCTTTTCAAAAAAGCTTAAACAATTTTGGAGGCAAAATGGCATTAAATGCATTCAACAACCACCATCAACTATTCACATCAATCAATGATGGCAAGCATCACTTCACTCAAAGTGATGTGACTTCCATCACTTGATTGACTAGTGATGTGACACGTAATGTGACTTGTGGGACGCACTTAAATTCGAAATGCGAGTGGGCCCGCAAACACTCCCGTGCTCGAGTTCGCTAATTCCGAATTAACGAATTTTCCGTTGTGACGTAATTAAATCAAATTTGATTAAATAATTATGCCTAGTCATCATAATTAAGGATTACATCCTTGTACCTTGATAATGAAATTAAAGATCTTCATAGATTAGATCTTAGAATTAATTATTGCAATAGTAAACTCTTGGAGAGTTAATGGCTATTCTCAAGGAGACAAAGCCAAAGTGTGTCTAGGCATAACAAATTAATTCTAAATTAACTCGTTCACCCGAATTAAAATTTAATTTCAATTCCGCGTCGAAATCCAATTTCGTATAATATATCCAATATATTATTTTATCGATTAATTCCAAATTAATCGTTCTCTCTCTTTAATTAATATTTTATCCGAGATAAAATATCTCTGTAATTAATCCCAGATTAATTTTCTCTCTCATTTAATTAATCCCAGATTAATAAAGTGCGAGTCATACTTCATCGGTTAATCTTTGGCAAACGACCCATGAGATCCCCGGATATGTTGGCAGTAAATACGGTTGTCGGACTATCCGAACACGTAAGTACCTAGTACTACGTTTGTACAGATTTACAAGACAAGGTTGGCTTCTAGCAAAGCACCATGCCAACCCAATTCTCCAGAAATATCCTTATAGGAATATGTGATCTATATCAGGCGTAGTATACGTAGTATTGCGTATATCGATCCAGCATCGGATGTCACATTCTAGGCCTGAGGCTGGAATTGTGACTGCCCCGTACAAAGCACATATCGGATCTCTGGTACCTAGTCTCTATAATCAGATAAACATGACCTAGTCATAATATCCCGATAGCTCGAGCATATAAGAGAACAAGTTATGTATCCTACGTGACCATCATCTCCACTATGACTGGAGTGATACTTCCATCTCGACATCACACCCAACACACTACGATTCTCAATATACCCAGAAGAGGCGTACACAGAACCTGTTAAAGCCCTGGACGACCAAAACCAAAGTATATTTATAGTCGCAAGTATTAGCGGTGCAAGTCTCAAGTTAAGACCAAATACACCTACCCTGATTTCGGACATCCATATACACATAGTCATACTACCAATAGAATTCCGAGGGGGTCTATCCAGAGCGAAGCTGTTTCCCGTACCATCGGTAAAACACAACCTCCTATTACACTTGCATGAGTATCCTATACCCAAATATATGAGAACTATGTCGTTGTGCCCTCACAACGCGCATAAGTGTAATACTAGTCTTTTACGCATTTATCGATGTCCAATCTCGATAATACTCTGACTAGGGATATTTAATGATTAATCCTTCGTGGACTGATATTGTCTCATATAATTCTCAATCCAGGAACTAATCATATGGACCTCCTATCATTTATACATCTTGGTGATCTAATCACAAATGATAAGAGAGCAATCTCTTTTGTCATATAGTTAATTTATACAACAACACCATGATCTGTACAAATAGTGACGCTATGGGTCATAACTGTCTAACACAATGGGCTTTCAATTAATTTCATAAGGCATGGACTTTGGTCAACATGGGTCAAACCTAAATCTCAAAGCCCATTAGCCAAGAAACCAATTTAGGCCCATTGGGCCCAATTAAAATTAAAGGTCCATTTAGTTATATTTGAAATTTATTGATATGGTTTTGGGCCCAATTGGATCCAACCAATTAGCCTAAACCAAACTTGGCCCAACCAAGCCCATTAAGCCCAAATACAACTTTACAAGCCCAATTCCAAATTAAGCCCAATTAATTTAAATCAAAAAATTCCAAATTTCATAATTAAATTAATCAAAGTGTATAGCCATGATTAATTAACCAAATTAATATTTCTAAAACACCAATTTACATAATTAATCATGCTAATTATCATCAACACATGTCCGACACAATTGAATCAAAAAATCATATCATTTTCCATGCTACTGGTCAAGGCAATTGTAGGGTTTTATTGTTCGATTCTGAATTCAATCCAATTAAATCCTAAATCAACAATTCCCAAGTCATTCAAACTCATCCAATGATTCAAAAAACAAAATTACCATGACATTAAGGCAAGTAACACATTCGGCCAAGCCAAACATTTTGGGGAAAATTCATCCAATTCAATTTTCATCAAATTAACCATGCATAACACTATTTTATCATCATTCAAGCATATTCAAACAATCAATTTCATCCAAACATGCTCAAATCAATTTTACCCAATTTTAACCCTAAATAAATTTCATGCTTAAATCATATCTCTGATACCCTTGTTAGGTTTCTAATATAGTCCCAAGATCGATTTAAGCATTTAAACATGTGAATACAACAAATAAGTATGGCGGAATCATACTTACATTGATCGGATTTTGATGCGATGAACACAAAAAAAACTTTTGCTCCAAGATTTCTTCTTTGTTGGTTTCGGCAATGGCCTCCTTGTGTGCTCCATGATTTTCGGTCAAGCTCCAAGCTTGGGAAAGGATTCCATGCTCAAGGGTTTGTTTCCCTATCACCTTTGTAAGACTCCAAATGTGTGCTAGCACCTTGGAAAATTTGCCACAAATCTTCCTATGCTTCTTCTTTGTTCACGGCAACTGAAGAAAAACCAAGGAGAGAAAAATGGCCCAAGGCCGAAAATGGAGAGAGAGAGGAAGAGAATGAGTTGTGTTGTTTTTGGTTTCTAAAACCTAATAAAACTAATACCAAAACCTCTACCAAAAATTTAGTAAAAGCTTTTCCAAAAAGCTTAAACAATTTTGGAGGCAAAATGGCATTAAATGCATTCAACAACCACCATCAACTATTCACATCAATCAATGATGACAAGCATCACTTCACTCAAAGTGATGTGAGTTCCATCACTTGATTGACTAGTCATGTGATGCGAGATGTGACTTGTGGGCCGTACTTAAATTCGAAATGCGATTGGGCCCGCAAACATTCCCGGGATCGGGTTTGCTAATTCCGAATTAACGAATTTTTCGTTGCGACGTAATTAAATCAAATTAAATTAAATGATTATGCCTAGCATAATTACTATTCACATCGCTAACAAATTAATTCTAAATTAACTCGTTCGCCCGAATTAAAATCTAATTTTAATTCCGCGTCGAAATCTAATTTCGTATAATATATCGAATATATTATTTTATTGATTATTTCCAAATTAATCGTTCTCTCTATTTAAATAATATTTTATCCCAGATAAAATATCTCTGTAATTAATCCTAGATTAATTTTCTCTCTCTATTAATTAATCCCATATTAATAATATGTGAGTCATACGTCATTGGTGAATCTTCGGGAAGCGACCCATGAGATCCCCGGATATGTTGGCAATAAATCCAGTCGTCGGACTATCCGAATACGTACATACCTAGTACTACGCTTTTACCGATTTACAAGACATGGTTGGCTTCTAGCAAAGCACCGTGCCTACCCAATTCTCCAGAAATATTCTTAAAGGAATATGTAATCTTTATCTGGCGTAGTATACGTAGTATTGCGTATTGCGATCCAGCATCGGATGTCACGTGATAGGCCTGGGGCTGGAGTTGTGTCTGCCCCGTACAAAGCACATATCGGATCTTTGGTAACTAGTCTCTTTAATTGGATAATCATGACCTAGTCATATTATCTCGATGACTGCAGTACATAAGAGTACCAGTTCCGTATCCTACGTGATCATCATCTCCACTATGACTGGAGTGATACTTCCTTCTTGACATCACACCCAATACACTACGATTCTCAATATACCCAGAAGAGGCGTACACAGAACCTGTTAAAGCCCTGGATGACCAAAACCAAAGTATATTGATTGTCGCAAGTATTAGCGGTGCAAGTCTCAGGTTAAGACCAAATACACCTACCCTGATTCAGACTTCCATAGACACATAGTCATACTACCAATGGAATTCCGAGGGGTCTATCCAGAGCGAAGCTGTTTCCGTACCATCGGTAGACACAACCTCCTATTACACTTGCATGAGTATCCAATACCAAAATATACGAGAACTATGTCGTTATGCTCCCACAACGCGCACAAGTGTAATACTAGTCTATTCCGCATTATCGATGTCCAATCTCGATAATACTACGACTAGGGATATTTAATGATTAAACCTTCGTGGATTAATACTGTCTCATATCATCTCAATCCGGAACTAATCATAAGGACCTTGTATCATTTATATATCTTGGTAATTTAATTACAAATGATAAAAGAGCAATTTCCTTTGTCACATAGTTAATTTGTACAACAGCACCATGATCTATACAAATAGTGATGCTATGGGTCATAATTGTCCAACAACACCTACCCTGATTCGGACTTCCATAGACACATAGTCATACTACCAATGGAATTCTGAGGGGTCTATCCAGAGCGAAGTTGTTTCCGTACCATCGGTAAACACAACCTCCTATTACACTTGCATGAGTATCCAATACCCAAATATATGAGAACTATGTCGTTATGCTCCCATAACACACCAAGTGCAATACTAGTCTATTCCGCATTATCGATGTCCAATATCGATATTACTCCGACTATGGAAGTTTTAATAATTAAACCTTCATGGATTGATACTGTCTCAGATCTTATCAATCCGGAACTAATCATATGGACTTTTATAATTTATATATCCCGGTAATCTAATTCGAAATGATAAAAGAGCAATTTCCTTTGTCACATAGTTAATTTGTACAACAACACCATGTTCTGTACAAATAGTGATGCTATGGGTCATAATTGTCCAACAGTATCACTCGCATATTATTAATCTGGGATTAATAAGTAGAGAGAGAAAATTAATCTAGGATTAATTACAGAGAATTTTATCTGGGATAAAATTCATACTAAGAGAGAGAAAATGATTAATTTGGAATTAATCGATAAAATAATATATTCGATATATTAAACGAAATTGGATTTCGATGCGGAATTAAAATTAGATTTTAATTCGGGCGAACGAGTTAATTTAGAATTAATTCGCTAGCGACATGAATAGTTATTTTGCTATGCATAATTATTTAATTAAATTTGATTTAATTACTTCGCAACGGAAAATTCATTAATTCGAAATTAGCGAACCCGAGCCAGGGAGTGTTTGCGGGCCCACTCACATTTCGAATCAAGTGGGGCCCACAAGTGACATCACGCGTCACATCATTAGTCGTTCATGTGATGGGAGTCTTGTCACCTTTTTAGTGATTGACAACTTATCAATTTTTAATTGATGTGAGTTGATGGAAGACTTAAATGCCTTGTACCTTTTTTTGGAAAATGGTAATTGTTATTTCATTTTTGAAATCCAAATACACAATACAACTTCATCTTATTCCTCTCTCTCCATCATTTGGCTTTGAGCCATTCTTCTCTCTAATTTTCTCCAAATGCCGAGAGTTGCATGAAGAAATTGGAAAATTTGTTGCAAGTTTTCAAGAGCTAGCACTCAAAGGAGTCTCACAAAGGTGATAGGGAAACCCATTCATGAGCATGGAATCCATTCACAAAGCTTGGAGATCGGAGCACACCATGGATGTTGGACAATTATGACTTATAGCGTCACTATTTGTACAGATCATTGTGTTGTTGTACAAATTAACTATGTGACAAAGAGATTGCACTCTTATCATTTTTTATTAGATCACCTAGATGTATAAATGATGAGAGGTCCATATGATTTGTTCCTGAACTGAGAATGATATGAGACAGTATCAGTCCACGAAGGATAAATCATTAAATATCCCTAGTCAGAGTATTATCGAGATTGGACATCGATAAATACGTAAAAGACTAGTATTACACTTGTACGCGTTGTGAAGGCACAACAGCATAGTTCTCATATATTTGGGTATAGGATACTCATGCAAGTGTAATAGGAGGTTGTGTTTTACCGATGGTACGGGAAACAGCTTCGCTCTGGATAGACCCCTTCAGAATTCCATTGGTAGTATGACTATGTGTCTATGGAAGTCCGAAATCAAGGTAGGTGTATTTGGTCTTAACCTGAGACTTGCACCGCTAATACATACGACAATCAATATGCTTTGGTTGAGGTCGTCCAGGGCTTTAACCGGTTCTGTGTACGCCAATGCTGGGTATATTGAGAATCGTAGTGTGTTGGGTGTGATGTCAAGACGAAAGTGTCACTCTAGTCATATGGAGTTGATGGTCACGTAGGATACGGTACTGGTTCTCTTTAGTACTGCAGTCATCGGGATAAAATGGCAAGGTCATGTTTATCCGATATAGAGACTAGTTACCAGAGATCCGACATGTGTTTCGTACGGGGCAGACACGATTCCAGCCCCAGACCTAGCACGTGATCATCCAATACTGGATCGAAATACGCAATACCACGTATACTACGCCTGATATAGATCGCTTATTCCTGTAAGCATGTTTCTGGAGAATTGGGTAGGCATGGCGCTTTGCTAAAAGCCAACCTGTCTTGTGAATCGGTGTAAACGTAGTACGAGGCACTTACGTGTTCGGATAGTCCGACGATCCGATTTACTGCCAACATATCCGGAGATCTCATGGGTCGCTCCCCGAAGATTCACCGATGACGTATGACTCGCACTTTAATTAATCTGGGATTAATTTAATGAGAGAGAAAATTAATCTGGGATTAATTGCGGAGATATTTTATCTGGGATAAAATACCAATTAAAGAGATAGAACGATTAATTTGGAATTAATCGATAAAATAATATATTTGATATATTATAAAAAATTGGATTTCGACGCGGAATTAAAATTAGATTTTAATTCGGGCGAACGAATTAATTTAGAATTAATTCGTTAGCGACGTGAATAGTGATTTCGCTAGGCGTAATCATTTAATTACGACTCAACGGAAAATTCGTTGATTTGGAATTAGCGAACCCGAGCCCGGGATTATTTGCGAGTGCATTCACATTTCGAATTCGAGTGAGGCACGCAAGTCAAATCAAGCGTCAAATCATTAGTCACATCAAGCGTCAAATCACATGTCATTTTGAGTGATGTGACATTTGAGTGATTGATGTGAGTTGATTTGTGGTGATTGACAAGCATTTAATGCTTGCTTTACAAAAATTAAAGAAATGGTAAATGGTTTTAATAATTTTGGTTATTATAAAACCCTTTTACAATTTTTTTTATTTCCCACTCATTATTTTCTCTCTCTCTTTTACGTATTAGGCTTTTGGAGCCAAAATTGCTCTTCCTCTCTCTCGGTCTTGGACCGATTCTTCTCCTCTGTTTTTCTGGTTTCACCGAGCAAAAATTGAGAAGCTAATGATCTTGTTGCATGATCTAAGTGCTAGCACACTCATTGAGGAATACAAAGGTGATAAGGTAGTGTTTTCATGAGCAAGGAATCACCTTGTGAAGCTTGGAGCTTGGAGCTTCCATGGAGGACATCCATGGCCGATTCTTGGAGAAAGAATATCACCATTTGCGCAGCCCACTGCCGAGCTTGGAGAAGGCAGAAACTTGAAGTGCGTTTTTGGTTCAACACCACATGCATCTCTACCAATCAATGTGAGTTATTCCGCACCTCTTTTGGTTGTATTTACACTAGTTTCATGCTTAATCTATGATCTTGGGACTTGATTTAAACTCAATAATGGTATCTTGAGCTTTGAAAGCATGAAATTAATTTTAGGGTTTAAATTGGGTAAAACGAATTTGGGCATGATTTAATGAAATTGGATGGATTAGTATGCTTAAATGTTGTTTAATTGATGATTGATTGGATCAATTTGATGAAAACATGTTTGGAACAATTTTCCCCAATTTTGGTGTGATGGCAGAAAATTGTAGAACCCTATATTGTCTTGGATTTTGATTTTTTGATCATTGGATGTGTTAGAAATCATTATGGGATGTTGATTTTATGTTTGATTGGGTTCAATTGGATTGAATTTGATTTGGGCATATTTTTCCTCCTTGGCCGAGACATGTAGGCATGTTAATTGGGTTTGATTTTGATCAAATTATGTTTGACATGATTCCATGATGATAAGCATGATTAATTGGACAAATTTGTTGTTTTGGAAATATTGATTTGGGTAATTAATAATGCTATACACTTAATTTAATTTAATTGAAAAATTAGATTTTGTAATTTAATTAAATTGGGCCTTAAATTGGATTTGGGCTTTTAAAGTTCTTATTGGGCTTGTTGGGCTTTGTTGTTACAAAGTTGGGTTTAGGCAAAATTGGTTGGATCCAATTAGGCCCAAAACCGCATCCAAAAGGTCCAAATACGACTAATGAACCTTTAAAGTTTAATTGGGCCTAATGGGCCTAAATTGATTTCTGGGCTTTTGGGGTAACTCCCGGATTGGATTTTGGTTATTCGGTTTGATCCGAGTTGACCAAAAGTCCACGCCTTGAAGAAATTAATTAAAAGCTCATTGGACTTTAATTAAATTTATATTGGATATAAATCGGGCTTTGAGACCCGTAACGATTAAATTTGGAATTTAAGTCGTAAAGGTTTATTTTATAAAAGTGTAATATTTAATTTGGAATTAAATAAAGAATAAGAATTAAATGCGTATTAAATTGGATTTAATTATGTAATTTAATTTAATTCGAAGAATTCGTACTTTGAGTACTTGTTCGCAAAACGAGTTTGACTCGAACAAAATCAAATCGTTGTTTGAACATTGGATGATTACTAATTATCAGATTAATTAATTTGATTAGATTGATTGATAACATGCTTGTGTGAATACATGGTTGTGATGCATGAATAATGTATATCGGATGGATATTAGTCGGGTTGGGTAATTTTGGAAATTGTAATAAATTTGATTTATTAATTGGACCTGCGAGTTCAACCTTATCTCATATTTCTTTGTATTCTCTTCTCACATATTCCCCTCAATGTAAATGAGGTTTCTTTAGAAGTATAGTGTAACGGGTAGAAGTAATACAAGTGCTAGCTGGAGAGAGAAAGAGAAAGATTTGATCTAGGATCAATGTAAAGTATCCATCTGCATATCATTATTATTTTATACATATGCGCTTTATTATGTGTTTAGAATGCATGCTTAAGGGTGTGTTGGATAATATGACCCATAGCGTCACTATTTGCACAGATCATTGTGTTGTTGTTGCAAATTAACTATGTAACAAGGAAATTGCACTCTCGTCATTTTGTGATTAGATCACCATAGATATATAAATGAAGAGAGGTCCCTATGATTAGTTCCTGGATTGAGATGATATGAGACAGTATCAGTCCACGAAGGATTAATCATTAAATATCCCTAGCCGTAGTATTATCGAGACTGGACATCGATAATGCGGAATAGGCTAGTATTGCACTTGTGCGCGTTGTGAGGGCACAACGGCATAGTTCTCATATATATAAGTATTGGATACTTGTGCAAGTGCGATAGGAGGTCGTGTTTCACCGATGGTACGGGAAACAGCTTCGCTCTGGATAGACCCTTCGGAATCCCATTGGTATTATGACTAGGTGTCTATGGGAGGCCGAAATCAAGGTCGGTGTGTATAGTCTTAACCTGAGACTTACATCGCTAATACTTACGACAATCGGTAAACTTTGGTTTGGTGGTGGGGGATCTTAACTGGTTCTGTGTTCACCTCTTCTGGGTTTATCAGAGAGTCGTAGTGTATTGGATGTGATGTCGAGACGGAAGTATCACTCCAGTCATAATGGAGATGATGTCACGCAGGATACGGTATTAGTGCTCTTAGTGATGCGCATCCAATCGTGATATTATGACCAGGTCATGAATATCCGATTATAGAGACTAGTTACCAGACATCCGATATGTGTTTCGGACGGGGCAGACACTTATCCAGCCCCAGCCCTAGCACGTGATTATCCGATACTGGACCGATATGCACAATACATTAGTATACTACGCTTGATACAGATCTTAATATTCTTAAATGGATATGTCCGGAGAATTGGGTAGACTTGGTGCTTTGCTAGGAGTCGACCTTGTCTCGTAAATCGGTAGAACGTAGTACTTGGTACGTACGTGATTCGGATACTCCGACGATCGTATTTACTGCCAACTTATCCGGGGATCTCATGGGTCGCTTCCCGATAATCCACCGATGACGCACAACTCGCACTCTTGAATAATCTGGGATTATATAGAAGAGAGAGAAAATTAATCTAGGATTAATAACGGAGATATTTTATCCGGGATAAAATGTCGTCTAAAGAGAGAGAACGATTAATTGGAATTAATCGATGAATTAATATATTCGATATATTAATGAAATTAGATTTCGACGCGGAATTAAAATTAGATTTTAATTCGGGCAAACGAGTTAATTTAGAATTAATTCGTTAGCGACGTAAATAATAATTTCGCCAGGCGCAATTATTTATTTAAATTCGATTGAATTAACGTCGCGAAGTAAGCACGGTATTTCGGAAATATCGAACCCGAACGCGTGAGTGCACGTGGGCCCACTTTCATTTGGAAACGTGTGGGGCCCACATGACACATGTCATTCTAATGCATTGCATGTAGATAGTGTACAATGCACTCAATGTTATTGCATGGAAGTTGAGTGTTTGACACTCTAAGCCATTGCATGTTTTGTGTCATAATTTTATTATTAATTTAATAAATATTATGGCATAAATATAAATTGATTTTTGGTAAATCATTTTAACTTAACACAATTACAACTCTCTCATTTCTCTCTTCTAGCTCACGCCCAAATGAACAATGTTACTGTTTTTGAACCTTTGGCGTGAACATAGGGAAGCAAGGGTTGGTTTTTCATGGTGAAAACCGCAAGTGCTAGCACACTACGAGTCTTGCGAAGGTGGTAGGGAGGTTCGACCATGAGACGGGATCCATCCAACGAAGCTAGGAGCTCCGTTTCTTCACCCCCGAAATTCTGTTTTGCAGGGACAGTGGATTGTTGCAGTTTGGCGTGAAGGGCAGTACGTTTTTGGCCTTCATTCGTCTCCAAATCGACATAACCGATCAATGTGAGTATTCCGCTACCTCCGTTGATGTGTTCACGCATTATTTCATGTCTTGATTTGATCTTGGGACCTAAGAAATAACCTACAATGGCATCATGAGCTAATGTTGCAAGCATGAAATTTGTAGGGTTTAAAATTTGGGTAAATGTGATTTGAGCATGATTTGAATAAATTGCTTGTTTGAGTATGCTTATAACATGTTTAAATTCATTTTGGTTGGACTAATTTGATGAAAAATGATTTGGAATTATTTTCCCCAAAATTAATGCCTTGGCCGAATGGTTTGTTGATTTTTTGGATCTTGGATTTTTTTATTTTTGATTCATTTGATGAGTTAGAATCGATTAGGTTGATTAATTTGAATCGAATTGGATTGGATTTCGAATTGGACAAAACCCCCAAATTCCTTACCATGGCCGAATTGGTGTTGCCCTAATGTCTTGGTGTTTTTGATTTTGTAACATTGGATGTGTATGAAATCATTCGGGAAGTTAATACGTTGTCGATTGTGTAATTAATCGGATTGAATTCAAATCGGACAAAATAACCTTCCTTGGCCGAGAGCATTGAAGCATGTTTATGGGTTTGATTTTCAATTTGTGTGTTGGACATATGATAATGAATTAAGCATGATTAATTGGACTAATTTGGTGCTTCGGAAATATTGATTTAGTCGATTAATCATATAATGCACTTTAGGTAATTAAATTGCGTAATTGGATTAGTGTAATTTAATTATTTAGGCTTAAATTGGATTTGGGCTTGAATTGTTGTAATTGGGCCTTTTGGGCTTGATTTATCAAGTTTGGTTTAGGCCAAGTGGATTGGATCCAATTGGGCCCAAAACCTTAACCATAAAGCCCAATTGCGGCTAATGAACCTTTAATGTTCAATTGGGCCTAATGGGCCAAGATTGATTTATGGGCTTATGGGGTAAATCCATCCCGATTGGACTTTGGTTATCGGTTTGACCCGAGTTGACCAAAAGTCCACGCCTTAAGAAATCAATCAAAAGCCCATTGGACTTTAATTGAATTGACGTTGGACGTTAATCGGTCTTTGAGACGCGTTACGATAGATTTGGAATTTAAATCGTAAAAGGTTTATTAAATAAAAGTGTAATATTAATTTGGAATTGAATAGTGAATTAGTAGTTAAATAATACAATTTAATTAGATTTAATGATGTAGTTTAATTTAATTCATGAATTCGTACTTTACGTACTTATTCACAAAAACGAGTTTGACTCGAAAAAAATCAAATTGTTGTTTGAACATTGGATGATCACTTAATTATCAGATTAATTAATTTGATTAGATTGATTGATAGCATGCTTATGTGTGGGAATACGTGGTTGTGTTGAATGAATAATGTATATCGGATGGATATTAGTCGGGTGGGCAATTTTAGAAATTGTTGTAATAAATTCGATTTATTAAATTGGACCTGCGTGTCCAGCCTTATCACCTTCTTTCTCTTTGTATTCTCTTCTCACCTATTCCCCTCTATGTATATGAGGTTTCTTTAGAAGTGTAGTGTAACGGGTAGAAGTAGTACAAGTGCTAGCTTGAGTGAGAAGGGAGAGATTTGATCTAGGATCAATGTGTTAAGTATCCATCCGCATATCATTATTATTTTATTTCATACTCGCTTTATTATGTATTTAGAATGCATGTTTAAGGGTGTATGATGATGAGACTTAACAAAGATAATTAAATTGGTAGCCAATTTGCAACGCGAAAAAACCCTCGTTTTATATTAAGCAAATATCCTTCCATTGAATGATGTTGGTTTTTCTAAGGTCCCAAATCAAATCAAGACATGAAATAATGCGTGAATACATCAACGGAGGTAGCGGAATACTCACATTGATCGGTTATGTCGATTTGAAGACGAATCAAGGCCAAAAACGTACTACTGCCTTGCTCACGCCACTGCAACCAGTCCATGCTCACTGTCTTGGCAGTTTCGGGTCTCAAAACGAAGCTCCAACTCCATCGGATGAGTCCCGCCTCATGTCGAACCTCCCTACCACACTTCGCAAGACTTGTAAGTGTGCTAGCACTTGATTTCTCACCATGAGAAACCACTCTTTCTTCCCTTATTGTCACGCCCAAACTGGTTCAAAACCAGTGAAGAATGGCCACCATTGCCGTGAGAGG